>APFE030787286.1:0-37776 GCA_000404065.3 Pinus taeda
ACCCTTTGCAAATAGTTTGGATACAATATATAGAATGTGCCATGAAGAGATAGAACACCCAAGGGTTGGGGAGTTACTCGAATCATTACAAAATGAAGGTGGAGAGCCAAACATCAGCTACATGTGCAGCGCCACAAACATGACAAATGGCTTGGGTAACCCTTTGCCTTCCTTTGCCACTTGGATAGATGCCCATCTGGAGTGAAAATACTTTAAATTCCACCTTTGGTGTCGAAAAAGTGAAGTGTAGATGAGAGGGCCCACTTATGAAAAGTCACGAATCAAAATTTCGCGAAACAGAGGCAAATTGGGCCTTTTTTCCTATATGCACTGCGCCACTTTGGGGCCAGTTTTGAGGCACTTGCAGGAGTCAAAAATGTGCCCAAGTGTGCTTTTTGGAAAGCCTGCCCTGTCTACTTTCCAACCCAATTGGAATTTTTAAATTTGGAGCTCATTTGCCCCTCCAAATATTCATTCTCCCAAGACTGCTTCCTGTGTGTCAAAATAGGGGCAGTGAGGCCATTTTTTGGGTGTTTTTGGCCTCCTGGAGACTCAAATCATGCCCAAATTTCTTGCCCGAGTGCCAGTAGTCGTGATTTTTCATGCTGAATCCAAAAAATGCAAACCATTTCTCATTTGGAGCTCCCAACCCTAAGCGCCACGTCGGTGGCGCGGCGCACATGGAGAAAAAACCTGTGTTTGTGCCAAAAAATTTCCATGTGACCAAAATTGTCCTAAATTTCTTGAAATTTGGGTTGGAGGTTCTATAAGAGGCACTATGCTGGGCCACATAAGCTTCAGCTAAGATTCAAAGCTGATATTGCTCTTTTGACTCTTTTGTTGCTTTGGTCAATTTGGCCTTCAAGCTCCTTATTCGGGCCTTTGCACTCATGTTCTGTGCCCTGTAATGACAAGCCATCCTCCTTAGTATGGTTTTGTCTCTGTTGGCCTTCTCCAGCAGTCTCTCCAGGTGGATATTGATCTGCTCTAGCCATGACTCACGGTCATTGTTGATCTCTTGCTCCAAGGTAGTGAGCTCAATCCTCCTTTGCTGGGTAGCTTATCGATTCTCACGAATGCTTTGTAGCTCCATGATTGCCTGCTGGTCCTCAAGCCGCTTGTTCCTTTGCTCCAGATACTTGATGATCCATCTAGCCCTCTCCACATTGAGTGAAAAGTCTTGGATCTTCGTGTTCTGCTCCTGAATGGTCATCTTAAGTTGGGCATTCTTTGCCTCTGCCTCATCATCCTGAATGAGGATGACATCGATCTCCTGTTCACCTGATGGCCCCTCATCATGCACGGGCCTCTTGCCCTTGTCCAGTACCTATGTCGTTGATGTCGGAAGCGAAGCCCCTTCCACCCTGGGTGGAGATAACACTCGCTTTGCTGCTGCAAACAAGTGCCTACTGCCTCTCTAATATGTAACAAAAACTGGCATGGTAGTGGTCTCATGGTGCTCATACTGATGAGAATGACCACCCATCTCCTGCTCTGGCTCTGATAGTACTTGTGATGTGCTGAAGAAGTCACGGGAGATGAAGTCCTCCCAAGCAATGCCCTGTAATCCCAACTGGTGATCTACCAAAATCTGGATAAGAGCAAAGTGATACACACTGTTAAGCTGCTGCTGAGGGGTCTTATGCAGCATGAAGGTGTTCATCCTCTCTATGTCCTGATATGAAAATGGGGTCATATCCCTCACCCTGGTAAAGTGCATGAGCAACCGGAGGATAGGCATAGTCGAGAAACCTCCCTCACAGCTAAAGTATTTCATGATCAATCTCATGAGTGGAGCATACTCATCTTTCAAGTATCTAAAGGGAAAGACTCTTGTGAGTTGACTCAAGAATCTGGCCTTGATGTAAGGCTCATAGTGTTGCATATCCACCTTCTTCTTCTTATGACACTGTTCTCCAACATTTGGTATACCTGTTGCCACTGATATAGTTTCGGGTGTCAATGTGAAAGTGACCCCGGCCAAGGTAGACTGACCTGCATGTAGATGAAGCACAAATAGACGGGCCAGCTCATGATGAGCTCTAACATTTGCCACCCTTTGAAAAAATTCAAAACATGCTAGGTGCTGGAAACACGACATGGCAAGAGGGCATGCATGTAATTCAGTGAGGGTAGTGGGCTCATCCCTCACATGTTTGCCACTCTTGTGATGTCTCCTGGGAGCCTGCTCTTCTGAGGATGAGTCACTTTGTGTCTCCATCTCATTCTCTGACGAATGTTGTGATGTCATGACTACTGCGTGTACTGTACCTAGGCTGCCCTTTTGATGATGGTGTGAGGCTGGGTGCCTTTGTGATATCTGTCACCAAGGGGAACCATGAAACAGGGAGTATTAGGACAGGAGTAATGTGCTGGGAATAGGGGTTATAGGGAGAAATTAGTTTAGGGATATGGGAGGGGTTTGGGTATTTTGATAGGGTAGGGTTTGGGGTTTTAACAAGGTAGGGTTTGGGGTGTTAGGTTGACCAAAGAATAGAGGGATAGGGGAGAGGGTTTGGTAGTAATTTAGGGCAGGGATATTAGGAGAAATGAGAAAGGGAGGATAGGAAAAATGGTAGGTGAGGGGAAAATGAGGGGTGAAATGAAACCTTGGCACTAACACCACACCCTAGCAACCCTAGCCATCATGGTTTTTGATGATTTATTGTGGTTGATTTTATGAATTTGGTTGCATTCAAACATATTTATAAACCACCATATCATTTATAAAACTTGATGAACAAATGATGTCAAAGAGCCTACCTTTCAATTTGATGGGCTTCACAAAAATTCGGAGGTGATTTGGCCTTGTTTTGGCCCTTGGTCTGTGTGCGCCGCGCGCAAAACCCAGTGCGTCGTGCCCTGCGTGTGCACTGCACCCGTGGAAAATTTGAACTGCGGGCAGGTTCTATGTGTGCCACGCCCTCTGTGCGAGCCGCACCCCTGAGTATATGCGCCACGCTCCTTCAAACTACCTCGAACTCACTCAAACACACACGATGCACACTCACACCCTTTGCAACATTTCTCTAAGGCTTGGATTAGCACAATGCCTTTGATTTTGATGAAAACTTGTATATATAGCCTTGGGAGTGATGGGTTAAATTTTTGCTTCCTCAAAAACCCATTTCTCTAATGTTATGTTTTGACACTTTTTCACTGATTTTAGAACACACTGATTTTCACTTTCCCTTTGAAATTTTAGCTCAAACGATGAAATTTTCGGCACTCTTTGTAGGGATTACATGACAGGACATTTGGCCACGGAAACCATGATTGCATCTGAAGAAATCAACTGACAATTTTTTTGAAAATTTTGTCATAAATGACACTGTTTGACTTTTCTTCAAAACGGAGTTTTGAAGAAGAGTCGAAGTCTATCCACATGACGATGAAGCTTTCTGAATCATAATTGTGTAAGGGCCTCACTCTAGCTTGCATGGCTTTACTAGACATGTTCAAAGACCAAATTGATGAATCCCTAGACCTAAACATCGAAAATGACTTTTGTCCTTTAAAGGACCAGACCTTGACTATCATGGACTTTGGTGATTATTGACAAAAGACCTGAGCCAGCAGGAGCCATACATGAGGGGGAATGACTAGCATGACCTTCTCTGTCAGATTATGGCATGCCCCTAGCGAAATGTAGCTGGGTGAATAGAGCAGGGCACCTAAAAGTGAAATGCATAAAGAGTTTTGATCTTCGACGGAGGACTGACCAGACTGACTCTAACGTTGGCTCCAATGGGGGATGGTAGCTCCTTGGAGGTGCTGAGAACAACAGATCTCTGGAAGAGCTAGACAGTGCCTTCATCCATTGGGCTTTGGAGTCATCATTTCGATAAATAATACAGGACTCTGACTCATTTATGAAACAGAAATGACCAAAAGACTGACTCAAACGTGACATTGAAATGACTTAAAGGCTAACTTGACCAACTCTAACAAAACTGAAATAAAATGGTATTTACAGTGACAATGGAAGCAACGTTAAGAACTTAGAAATGGTACCGCTTGAGTAGCCGACCATTGATCGGCCCTCCTGGACAGTCTTCCCTGTTCATTTCCTTTAGAAGAAGGGCATTCTGCCCCCGATATGCTGCAATCTTGAAAGGACCTTTCCAGAGGTTCTCGAACTTACCGTGCTTTCCTTTCTCCTCATTCCTTGCATCCCACTTCAGCACCACATCATCCACCTGAAATTTGTCTGTCTTTGCCTTTCTGTCATAAATTTTCTTGATTTTCTCTTGCAAATTGGATGTGTTCTTGAAAACTTCTTCTTTGGTCTGTTGCAAATGGACCATTTGATTCAACCTTCTCTGCATGGGATCTTCTTCACTGCTGGCCTCCTGAATAAGTTTGACAACCGGGGCAGGGAGAGAGGTAGGAAATACTGTATCAACTCCATAAACAAGCTCAAATAGTGACGTACCTATGGATTTCTTCTGACTAACCCGGTCTGCCCATAGTGCATTGACCAACCTCTTATGCCAGTTCTTCTTGTTTATTTCCAGCAGCTTCTTGATTATGTTGAGCAATGATTTGTTCGAAGGTTCTGCCAATCCATTGCCTTGCGGATGATAGGTAGTTGAGTGACCCAAAATGATGTGATATTTATGACAAAAATCTACCATCCTCTTTTATTTGAAAGCTGCTGCGTTATCAGTGATTAGCTTATTCGGACAACCAAAGCGAGACAAGATGTTATTTTCCAAGAATGAAATGATTACCGCATCTGTAGCTTGTCTGGTTGGAATTACCTCAATCCATTTCGTGAAATAATCTGTGGCTGTAAGGATCCATCTATGATGTCCGGAAGAAGCGGGATGAATTTCGCCAATGAAATCCAATCCCCATTGCTGGAAAGGGGCATTCACCTTTATGGGTTTGAGTGGTAGAGGCTGTAACTTCCACTTTCCTTCGAAAATATGACACTTATGACAGTGCTTGACCATCTTATATACATCAGCAAACAATGTCGGCCAATAGTACCCTGCTCTCAGAATTTTGTTTGCAGTTGACTTCCAAAAAAGGTGACCACCACAGTCTCCTTGGTGGCAGTCCTCCATGACATTCTTTTCTTCCTTTTCCACCAAAAAATTTAACAAGATGCCATCAGAATCTTTCCAATACAGTGTAGAATTAAGAATGCAAAACTTGGCAGCCTTCAACTTGAGTGTTCTCGCTTTGTTGCTAGTCATGCCGGGTGGTGGTGACAAATTTTTATACACATATATGATATATGAATACCATGGAGAAAGAGAAAACATTTAAGATACCTGAATTGATGATTCTTCCTCATTCTCATCGGACATAGCAGCGATCAGATTTATGTCCAAGGCATGTAGGTTTGATTCAGCCATTAACTTCCCCAATCCCTGTCCTTTCACCATCTTTGTTGGCTTTATTTCCACATCATATTCCAGCAAGGCTGCAATCCACTTGCCTCTTCTTCCTTCCGGATCGGTCTACACTAAAACATCTTTTACAGCAGCGTTAGAAACATAGGCCAGAATGTGAGAATGTAGAATATACACCCATAAATCTTTCAATGCCTTCACAAGTGCAAGGGCTTGCTTCTCAATGATGTTGTATTTTAAGGCTACGTCTCTTATAGCTCTGCTGAAAAATGAAATGTGTCTTTCATGATCATCTCTTTTCTGCAATAACACCGCTGCCATAGTATTGTTTCCAATAATGGTGCGTGGCAAAATATGATTGGTTCCTATAAGTTACAGTGGCATTTGACATCAACATGATGTGGCAGTACAAAAGGACACATGGCAAGCCGTTTTGGCGTTTTGAAGAGGCTTATGGGGGCAAATCTGGGTGACACATTTCACCACTCATGAGGTGCCAAATGTAAATGATGACGTCATATTGAAGGTCGCAAATCGGAGGTTGAGGATATCGACACTTTACAATAGTTGGCACTTGAAAATCTTCCGATGAAGAGGGGCTCTGATATATTGGGCTAGCACATGGTCTAGAAGAACTTTAAGGACTAGGGGTGTAAAGCATTTTACAAAGGAAAAATGGTCCTTGGGCAGGAAAAAAAGGCCCTAGCACCTTAAGGCCAAGCCTTCTGTCCCATGGAGGAAAGTAGAAGGGGGCTAAACAAAAGGGGCCAAGGAACATCAAAACTCTATTTTCGTAACATTTTTAAGAATAAAAGTCCCAATGAGTAAAAGCTCTGATAGTGTAATATATAGTTTTAAAGGCATATGTATTGGTAGTTGAGGTATTCAATGAAATCATAAAGCAATTGGAAATTGAAAAGGGCTCATCTTGTGGAATATTCTGTAACAAGAAACCAAGGACTTCATGGGAAGAAAAAATGAATTCAATTGCTTTGAGTGCACATCTTTAGCGAGGTAAAAAGAGGTATGGGACTTAGGAAGTAGTAATTGCTCAGCATGGAGCTCTACACAGTCATACAATGAAGGACTGTAGGGTTGGTCACTGTTTCCACACTGTGGCAAGAAACTAACAGGCAATCGCTCCCAACTCTAGAGAGTGGGGAAGTCAAGTAGTTAAGGTAGAAAGTGAGAGGCAAACTGGCCAAATCAGAGGCCATCTCAAGAATAACAGGGAGATATTTTCTTCGTCCATCATTCAATTTTCGTTTTAGATTTTATTTTGTAATTTCTTGCATTTTAAAGAAGGAATCAAATCCTTTGTAATGATTTGGGCAGCAAGCCATCACAAGTCGAGACAGCTAGTCGATTAGACAACTGGAACTCGACTAAGATATTTTGTAATTGTTGTTCAAAGTTTTCCCTCTCCTTATAAATAGGGGGAAGAAACACTTAACAAAGGTTCCTGAATTTTGTACCCAAGAGGCTCAATTTCGGTGGTTCCACATTGGTTCTATTTGTATGTTCATAAATAGATTGCTTAAGGTAAATGGACTGGTGATTTGGACTACATCTTGAAGGTTAATGAAATTGTTTTGTTGATTCCTATCAGAGAAATGCACAATATGTTTTCCCCCTTTGTTTATCACTTCATGTATGTCTTTCCTCCTCTAAAATAGTGTAATGAACTTGTTGGTATCACTCTCATTCATGGTTGTATATTTGTTGCTAAGTAATAACTGTACCTGTGTTAACTACAAATTTACTTATGTACCTGTAATGTGAATAGATTTACTTAATGTTAATTCGTGACAAATGTATTCATGATGCATAGAGCTTGGGACCTTAATTAACGCTCCACTCTTTCTGCATTTTCATCTCCTCACCCTTCCAATCTCTATTGGATATTTTTTCCTAGGATTTTGTGCTATGTTTAGCCCTCTACATCGATTTCCCTCCTTTCCTTCCTCCTATTCACCTATACTACAACAACAATGTTAAGTTACCTATTGTTGTGTGTT
Organism: Pinus taeda; assembly: GCA_000404065.3. NCBI lineage: Eukaryota > Viridiplantae > Streptophyta > Pinopsida > Pinales > Pinaceae > Pinus > Pinus taeda. The sequence goes on from APFE030787286.1 coordinate 7,382, forward strand.
GGCCACCAAAACCAAGACATTCCTCTTTGAGATTAACCATATTTAGCCCCTAAGTATTTAGATCCATGTATTTGCTTGAGTTTACCTTGATGAAGGACTATTGAACCAAGCCCTAAATTATCTTTTCCAATTACGTGACATATGGAGTGCAGCAGAAAGCCCTTAGACAATCTTCAAAAGCACTCCCCTCTTAAGATGCCCTAGGAACTAGTCTCATATCAACCTCGAGAGTGTCTTTAGGAGGCTTCTATATCCCTTGAAGCACTTGTGCGGCAGGTGATAGAAAAAGCTACAACATATTCCAACCACATGGAGGAAGAGTTATGCATGTGGTTGAGAAGCTTCAACCGCACAAATGAGCATGTGCACCAACAACTAGAACCGAAAAATTCATGTGTTAACCCTACGACTAGAAACCAAAAACCCTAATCTCACGTGTGAGTTCGGACCCTGCAATTTCAGACATGTATGAACCAAGCTCTTCAAACCACACTTCAGACCTGTACGAACCAATCCAATGAAGAGAGAGAAGAAGATGTTTGATAACGATGATATCCAAATGAGCTTAAGGTCACTTGTATTTATAGGCTTTCAAGGATGTCCAATTTCCAGTTAGGTCCGACCCGATCAAATATGACATTGTGGCTTCAATTCAAAAATACACTTTCCTTTGTCCAAATTGAATGCTTCAAAAGTCAAAATTGGTCCTCTTGAAAAGAAGAATCTAGTCTCATGATTGGAATTTGTCATTGAGCTGCCAAATTAAAAAACTAGGCCACAACTAGAGGGTTTTGAACCTTGGATCTCTCAATTTTCGCAAGACAAACATTACTTTGATCACCAATTGAGTTGTCCCCTTGGATGTCATAGTACAAATATTTCTTTTACTACCATTTTAATTAAATGTTTAAATTATATACAATTAATAATATAAATATCTTTATAAAAATGTTTTACTTACACAAATCAAAATAAAAGTTGTTATGATATTTTTATGAGAATGCACTAAGTTGAAATGTTTAAAAAATATCTCATTGAGTTGCACATCATGTAGCATTAATAATATTATTTTTACATGTCGTTTGTCAACTCCATATTAAGTAGTAGTGAGAGATTACAAATTTTAGTAGTGAGAAATTACTTTCAATTACTTTAATACTCTATATAAAGTTTGATGTAAAATAAAAAAATTGAAGTATTTTATTTATGAACAACATTGGTTTTTCATATTATTAGTATTGTTTTAATTTGTTAATGTAAGTATTATTTTTCTATTCTTTTTAAATCTAACATTACGTGATAGCATCTCCCTCATATTGGTTTATAGAGCATATTGGTTTATATAAATTATTATTAAAAAGATTTCGTAAGTTTAGTATATAACAAAATATAAAAAATATAAGATTTAAAATATTATTTATAAAAATGTTTGTAAGTTTTTCAATTTTATAATAAAAAAATTAAATTTTCAACATCATTTTATTTATATTTCAAAATGTCAAACTTATATATTAAATGCAGAATCATAATATATATATGTATATTAAACATTGTTATTCTAAACAAATCCATTAAAATATTAATTTAATCAAAGTTTATGATTTTAAATAACATTCTTATTGATATCCCCATTGGGCGAGTTTCGAGAATGATATAAGGACATCGAGTTCCACACGCGGCAGTGATAATGCGATTGCGGGATAGCAGGTGGGCGTTGGAAAGAGGCCCAAGGAACCTTCTCGATGCGATGTTAGGTATATTTGTCAGGGTAATGGGAGCGATTGCAAAGTTGGTAAGCCAGGGTATGAGAATAGGGATTGTAGGGGCAATTGAATTCATTGTGGAGAGTCTCCTTGGAGCAACTATTTGGCTCTCTGGTGGAAGGGAGACTCAACCAACTGAGACAATGGACATTGAAGGCTACGAAGTGCCAAGATTCAGTTACATGCCCATTATTTGGGACCCTAGAGTGAATTATTTGTGGAAATTGGAAGAGATGGAAGACTCTCGTATTGTCATCCTCCCTTCAAGGACCAGATGGCAGTGGAAAGACATGGTGTGAATATCTTGTCGAGGTGCAGGACTTTCTCTAATTGTCTTGCAGGTATTCGATATCCCTCTACTGCGCTTTAGTTGGGTAATTAAGGTATTCATATACTATATCAAGCCCTCTCCTAGGAGCTTGGTGTGACTCCCAAGTCCCTTTCACTGTTATTGGTGGAGAGGGGAGGTGGTGAATTTGATGATTCACTTGATTAGGATGATGGGTGTCAGGAGAAGGTTTGTGTCAAGTGTAAGTCCATGTCTGGATAATTTCACGTCTCTTGAGTTTTTCAGACTAATTGTGGCTGGGGTGGCACTAGAATTTGAAGCAAGGGTAGCCCTGCCTAGTCGTGTAAGGGGAGGTTTGTGCAGTGATAGGGTGAGGGGTCTAAGGAGAGGTTTGTGCAATGATAGGGTGAGGGGCCTGTGGAACCACAATGTACATTTGCGGGGAGCCTCAATTGGGGAGTTTTATTGGGATAATGACATCTCTATGATGATCCGTCAACGAGGTTGACCTCGACGGGGGGTGGCCACCAAGGTAGAGGAGACAGATGAGTGGGAGACCAAGAGGAGGAAGGGGAGCTTGTGGCCCCTCGCAAAGATTCACCCGGACGTGTGGATCTGTTGGCCCCCTTTGACTCAATTGAAGCCCAAATTTGACTTCTTCAGCATCCAGTGGACCAACTTACCCAAACACAGTAACTAGACCATGCCGACTTGGTCAATTTTTTTGCTGACATCTTGCATAACCAAGGGTGCATTCTCGATCGTCAGGTATCCCTTTGCGGGAACCAACAATGATTACAAGAACACATGGATGGATTTGAGGGCCTAATGGCTCATATGGAGTCCCATATTCACTATGGCTTCCACTGTCCAAGCAATAGAGGTACGGAGGCTAATGACCCCAATGCAGAACATATGCAATGATGAAAGTAGGCTATTTGCAGTTTTTTTATTGATTCTGTCTTGTGGACTCTAGATAGAAAGAGAAATAGTCTTACTGAGTTACTTTCAATTATATTTTATATATACTTAAAAGCAAACAAATCGATTTAGAGTGAGGTCACTTTTACTGATATGAAGACAATGCCACAATGTATCATTTTCATGACGTAATAAAAAACAGTTCACTTACCAGAAAACAATCTTATTAATAAAATATATATTATATAATAATTTATATTTAAATTTCTTTTCAAAATAATATAATTTTTAAATTATTAAAAAATAATAATTATTTAAAAGAAATAGTTAAATTGTCACGTGAATTTTTCAACTTTATCGAATCTAATACACTGTATGAGTGGATGTAATAATTTAAAAGCAATCTAGGTAGTCACATTAACTCTCCAATTTGATCGAATCTAATATACGGTAAAAGTTGATGGAACAATTTAAAGGCAATCTGGGTTGTCACATGAACTTTCCAACTTTATCAAACATAACACATGAATTTTCCAATTTGATTAAACCTAGGACATTATAAATCAATGGAACAACATGAAGGCAAACTATTAAAGATATTTGTCAATGTTGATAAAGTATGAGTAATCAAGATAATTTACCTCTTAAAATGTTTCAATGCAACTATCTACACAATGCCCAACTTTCACATTATCCTTCTGGGTTTTCTATGTTTAATTTGGCAGTTGAAATTATAATTCCTTCCTTACTTTCTAGATGAAATAATTTGAGATTGCTTGTTCATTAGAATTCTCACAATGACCTCAAAGATGTGTGCAAAAGTTGAGGCTTAGTTTGATTGAACATTATCCTCCTGCAAGCTATTCTACACCCTGTGATTGATAGCTAAACCATTTATTGTTTTCATTTATTTCTTCTGAGCCTGATACCAGAAAGTCAGGTGTTTAATGTTGGACATAAAATGTGATAAATTGCATATATAACTTCTGGAATAGCAGTTGTTAATATTAATTTGTATGATCTATTTGAATTTGAGAATCGTATAGCTTTGGTTTCAAGGTGTTTTTTTCCGGAACGAAAAAGCTGAGATATATTATATTTAAGGCCATATAAAAAAGCAGATAATTACAATCAGATAGAGGACTTCAAAAGCTAATGAAGCATATAGGAGGGCATAACTGGACGCCCTGAGCATCACGGGAAGATCAAAACAAAGGACTGACACATAAGAAGCCAGATTACAAGATAAACTTGATCAGATAAAGCCTAAGCTGTAAAACAGATTGTCAAATGTGGACATCGAAAGTATACAGAACCAAGGTGTTGTTGTTGCGTGTAAATGGCAAATACTAAACCATACTTGCATTGACTTGGATCACGGCGACAATATTATATTGCTGTTTGCCATTATTAAATTCAGTGTGATTTGATTAATTGGTGATTGCCGGGTTGTGAATGATGAGACTCGAGGTTTAAATAGAATAAAATATTGAATAATGTTCAAATTCAATAGAATTTGATTAATTAACTTTGGCCGACTTGCTCTGTTATAGAGCGTTATGCAAACTATGAAATTAAAATACTGAAAATTTCAAAGGGAAACAGTTATCAATCCTGTGAAAAGAAGAATATGGCAGAAGGGGGCAGCAGTAGTGATCGTTCTTTAGCCGAAACTCCTACATGGGCAATAGCAGTTGTTTGCTTGGCATTTATAGTCATCTCCTTATTGCTTGAACAGGGTATTCATCATGTTAGCAACGTAAGGTTTTGTTTCAGTCTCAGCAGTAGACTGTTTATTTAATTTAATGCATCTTACGTTGGCTCTGCACTCATTTTGTTTTGGCTGGTGAGGATTTCCTAAAATTTGGGCTTTGTATTCAGCAACAAACCACACTGGTAGAGCCTAATTTTAATGTGCTCATATATGATTAATGATCAGAAGTAAGAGCTGATCATTTTTTTTAGGAACACAAGTTTTGAATACAATATGCATTCTGTACTGATAAAGTCTCCTTCTGTCACTATATTGACAGTGGTTAAAGAGGAAAAAGAAGAACGCCCTGTATGAAGCACTTGAAAAACTGAAAGCAGGTAACAGATGTTTCAAACCACTAACATTCCCCATGTGATTGATGCAGATATGCTTGTTGCAGTCTATCTTGCATGAGATTTCTTGCTAATCATCTTGTATGAGAAAATATATCTGAAAATGGTTTGCTCTATGGAGTTCTGATGTTTTACCAGAAATCCTGTTTCCTGGGTAGAGCTTCCTGATGAATTATCATGAGGTGGTCACATGGGCTGACAATATGTCTGAAATAATCTGTTTTGATTGTATTGATAGATTTTTTTTGACATTTTGTAGTTGGATTTCAAACTAATATTTCATGCAAACAGATTTATCTCTTTTAGCTTAGAATTTGTGAGTGAGATTTCTGGTGCTCTGAGAAAATATTTCTGAAATTTGTCACTTTGGGCTGCAGAATTGATGCTTCTTGGTTTCATCTCACTTCTACTGACAGTTGGAGCGAAGCCCATTTCTATGATTTGTATATCCAAAAAAGTAGTTGATACTATGCTTCCGTGTAAGAAAAATGATACTGCCGTTGAAAGCACTGCTGTTGAAAGCATGAAAGTAGATAATGGGGAGGAGCACGGCCGAAAACGTTTATGGGAATCCATGTCCTCTGAACAGAAGATCCCATGGAGGCGTGTCTTAGCTGGTGCTGGTGAGGATAGCAACTATTGTAGCTCCGCACATGTATATACCACACCCTACTCTTAGTCTTACTGCATATGGCATAACTATCCAGGCCCTGTGATTCTCTGAGTGATTTTTTTCATGCAATTAGGGTTACTTAGATCATTTTGAAATAGGATTTCAATACAAATTTCAAATGTTTATCCTAAGTTGGACTTATTTGATAATTTGTCATTCATTGTTTGAAGGGTAACTATCCTCTTGTCTCCCCGACTGGCATGAACCAGCTCCACATCTTCATCTTTTTGTTGGCAGTTCTCCATGTGTTATATATTGTCTTAACTGTCGCCCTAGCAAGAGCAAAAGTAAGTGGAAGGGGAGACAAATTGTTTTCTCCATATATATTATTCAGTTTAATTTCTGCAGTACATCTTATTGTTTTGATATCTGCATGCTTTTAGATCCTCTGTTAACAATGAGATCTGTAAATCCTATTGATGCCTAGATAAAGCGCTGGAAAGCATGGGAACAGGAGACACAAACATTGGAGTATGAGTTTTCACATGGTGAGTTCTTTTGGTTCTTCTAACTGGGTTTGTCTAGAAGAGTATTTATTCCAGCATCTGGATACTTTCAGGTTGAAAACTTAAAAGAAATAACCCAAGCCATTTTGGCAACTGTGCAAATTCTAATTGGGATATACTGTGTTATAGGCTGATTGGGTAAAGTTCTCGATTTCAAAACTAAAATATTTAGAGGGCACAACATGAGACTTGGGCGATTGGATAAGCTTTTGAGGGTCTGAAAAATACCATATGGGTTTTGAGGGATTTGTTTCCTTTTTGGTCCAAACAGATCCTGCAAGATTCAGATTAACCCATGAAACTTCATTTGTAAAGCGCCATACGAGTTTCTGGAGCCGAACACTGATTCTTAAATGGATTGTAAGTTATTCACAATTCCAAATCTTCAAGGGATATATCTTTGTTTCCTATTTGCATTAATTGAGAAATATCCATATCTGATTTAACATGAGCTTTCCTTAGATTTGCAGGTATGCTTCTTTCGTCAATTCTGTCAGTCTGTAACTAAAATTGATTACCTGACCTTGCGCCATGGCTTCATCGTTGTAAGTTTTGATCACTTTAAATCGTCTTTTCCTTCTCATCTTGTTTATTTCAAACCCCACTTCATTCATGTAAAGCATCTGATTTGTTCTAAAATATTAATTACTTCGAAATGTACGTACAGGCTCACTTGGCTCCAAATAGCAAGTTTGATTTTCAGAAATATATCAAGAGATCTTTGGATGATGACCTCAAGAGCGTAGTTGGAATCAGGTTAGTAATGTTTTCTGTGTTCACAACAGCTTTGGTCTCAGAAAGAATTATTGGTCTCAGAAAGAATTATGTATACAGTATTTCCCTTGTCTGACCTTGGTTTGTCATCCCCCTGTTTTTTCGAAAACCTGTTCTTGACTTATAACTAACACACACCCTTGATGCATTATCTGCAGTCCTCCTTTGTGGGCTTTTGCTATAATCTTTTTGCTTTTTAATGTGAACGGTAAATCTTCAGTACTCTACCCTGCTTCCAAAGTCTTCATTCTAGATGTCCACAATTGTTTAAACTAACTTTCTCCTTCTGATTGGATGTATTCCTCTGAGCAGGGTGGTATACATTTTTCTGGATCTCGTTTATTCCCTTAATTGTAAGTGCATAAACATTTTTCTGGATCTCGTTTATTCCCTTAATTGTAAGTGCATAAAAATATTACTCATAGGACAGAGTACATTGATCATATGAACCAATTGATCTTGGACGTTTTTCTGATTGAATTCTTCAAAACTTATTTCCATTTGATCTTCCAAAATGTGCAGATAATTTTGTTAATTGGAACAAAGCTACAAGTTATAATAATAGAGATGGCTCTAGAAATTCAAGATAGGCTTTATGTACTGAAAGGAACTCCGGTAGTGCAGCCAACGAATGAACTATTTTGGTTTGGTCGCCCTCAACTTGTCCTTTTCTTGATCCATTTCACTCTCTTCCAGGTATCAAATGATGTGCATGCTAAATTCTCATTGACAAATTATATTTCTGAATTCTCTGAATATTCATGGGAATAGCAATGGATTGATTGTTACTTCTGTTCTGCAGAATGCTTTCCAGCTTGCATTCTTTTATTGGATATGGGTAAGCAATATGTTCATTCAGTAAAGAATAAATTCTTGTGTGTAGAGTCATTGGGTTTATTATGCTAATGATAGTAACATTTTGCAGTCTTGCATTTGTTGGGATGCGGTTTAGTGGTTGAGACACGGCATCACCATGTTAATGAACCAGAGTCAAATTTAGAAATCAAAGCCTGAATTATAAGTTGGCTGAATTTGATGAAATTTATATGCACTATTAATTCAATAATTAACAAAAAAATATAGTCTCAAGCACTCTAAATCAATTTCAGTTTATACAGCATTAGAATTTCATTTCTACTACATCCCTGCATCTTATTTAGATTTGATTTTATGCTTGCAGTACGAATTTGGCCTGAGATCTTGTTTTCATGACAAATTTGTTTTAATTATAACCAGAATCATCATTGGGTATGTGATCACTTTTTGAGTTTCCCCATAAAGTTTTCGAGGAAAAAGAAAGTATGTTGAGCATTCAAACCCATAGACTATTATACATATTTTGTTTACAAAAACTTTATCTTGCCTTAAATATGAAGAGAGCACATTCTAAGCAAGCAAGTAATCGTTTTAATTAGGTTATTGCTGCTTTGGATTAGTACTAGCAGACTGCAGTGCTGTCTATGGAGAACACTGATAGTAACCATTTTTTTTGCATCTGATGAGGACTCCATTGGGCTGCTTGTGTCTGTGATTAGGTTTGCTGTGCAGTTGCTATGTAGCTACATCACACTTCCACTTTATGCACTTGTGACACAGGTGAGTCTTTTCATGTTCATCGAAGATACCATCAAATTCGGGTTTTTGAGAGGATCAACTGAAATTCAGACTCCAGAACAGGATGAATAATATGAATATAAATTGGGAGAATTGCATTCGTCAAGTCTTCACTACCAGTCGATTTATCTTGTTTACTTTGTACAGAGGATAGATGCAGCCAAGCTGTACCGTGCGTGATGCTTAAATAACTTGCTAGTATTTATAAAGTAAGAGATAAGTTGTCACTTGAGAATTAGTTGAACTCAGAGCAGACAAATTTATTAGGGAAAAATAAGAACTAGGAAGTTTCAATTTTTTTTTTGGCAGAACAGATTATTCACTCTGTTGTGGGCTTCAGGCAGGCAAACCTAAAAGAAATTGGTTAGAAAAACAGGACCACTCTAGAACTTTCTTTTGTTTGTTCAATAAATTTATGTTAGTAGTCTCACCCATGTCAAAAGAAAACAAGAGAAAAAGACACAACGACTGTGTTGACAGATTGGCAGAATTTTTCTTTAGGCGAATTGATTTTGTGATAGTGAGCTTCAGGACTGTTCAAATAATCCCGCTGTGATTAAACCTTAGGGTAGTGCTCTCAAAACTGATGAGATGTTCCTGTGCAGATGGGTTCTCACATGAAGAAGGCTATATTTGAAGAACAGACAGCCATTGCCTTACAGAAATGGCATAAAACTGCTAAGAAAAAAATGAAACGACATAGAAAGCCAGAGCATTCTTCTTCTGGAATCGCAAGCAGCTCAGTGTTGTTTCAAAGTGGGGAAACAACTCCAATCCATGGATCTTCTCCATTGCACTTGCTCCGCAGATACAGAACAATGGGAGACGTTAATACTTCAGAGATATCTGAGAGCTATTATCACTCAGAATATGAAGCATCGGATCTGGAAATGGACACATCTCCAAGTTATTCTCCCCAACGTGCTGAATCTATTTTGATTACCGAGGCACGGGGGGACACACAGGTTACAAGTCAATATCCTATGTCAACGAATGCAGACACACAGAGTAAAGAGTTTTCTTTTGCCAAGTTATGATGTGAGATCCACATCAGACCAAACCTCCTTCAAAGCAGCCTTGTAGCCATGTTTGAATTCACATATGAAACTTGTAATAACCGATGTAATGTTTATTTCGATTTAATCAGCTGTGAGAAGTGGCCCCACGACAAACAGGAAATCAAAAGGGATCTAAACATCCACATATATTACTCTTCATTGAGCTTCAAAATGGACAAACTGCAATCAACTATTGCAATATTTTCACAAAAGGATCAGATGGAATTCATGGTGTTAGAGAATCTAGGGCAAAGTAGTGTTATGATGATTTTCTGTGACTTGATAACAATTTGTGAAGTCTTTGAATTTTTTCTGGTTAGCTTATATTTATTTTTCTTCTTATTAGTGCATATGTGTGTGCTTTATCAAACTGCTATCAAAACAAAATAACAAGAACACAAAATTTGGCTCTCTGCCAGGGACAAACGCTCTCCACTCTTGAGATGAAAACCCTTTGTAAGATTTCTCTTATTGAAGCTTCTTATTTGAACAGCTGCCAAATCCTAAACCCTTGACTAGGATATCCTCCAAGCATCAGTCGAATCCTTCCTCTTTCTCCACTGTTACTTTCGGCACATCTTCCGGCACATTGTCTTCTAGGTTAGGAAACCCTAGGATATTAGGGCTTCTTTACTTCGTTATAGATAGTGCCTTCTTCCTTCAATTTGGATACCTTGTAGACTTAGATGCACATCCAAATGAGACCTTTAAGTGTGCTGCCCTCAACTGTGGTCAAATTTGTATAAGTGGAGTTTTGAAAACTTCACACGTGTGGACATAACCCTAGGAACAATCCTCTTGACCTCGCTGTCTTTTCCTTATTTCTTCGTTGGAGAGAGAGGCCTTGTAGACCTATTTACTAGCCCAAACCATGAAGAATATGTCATTGCAATTTCACTGTTGATTTGGTCGTAGATTGTCCTTATTCCTTCGCAGGTGTGACTGTTTTTCTGCCCTTGAAAACAGCCTGCACCTTCGTTTACCTTCGTCCTTTCTTCGCTGTCCTTGTAATCCTTTTTCTTGCCTTGTCTTTGTCCTTCCTTGTCTTCTCTCTTGCTTGCAAATTTCCGAGTGAGATTGATGTCCTTTTGAGGAGTGGACAACCTCTATAAATAGAGGTATGCCCCTCCTCTCCAAGCAGACATGACTGTTCTTAAGGCCAACTTATAGTTTTTCTCTATAATTCAATTTTACCCATCGTTTCGCTACTTGTAGACTTTGTTTCTGCTAGGAGAGGGTTTGACCATGCTTGGAGGTGTTCCCATGACTTTGTATGATGACTTACATGATGTAACATGCCCTCAAAGGGTCTTATCTTAATAACTTTTTGACTTTGACTCTCTAGAAGCACTTCAAAATGTGCTTGACCTATTTTCAATGAGCAAGAAACTCATTGACACATAATACAAAAATAATTTCTCTTTTCTTAAATAAGTACAAATATCAAAATTACATTTATGAAGACCGAACCTAGTTACATTTTCTCCAACACATGGGAAGTAAATGACAACTGGTCGTCAAGTCAAATACCTGAACTTTAGAGTCAGGAGATATGCCAAACAAATGAAACTAATTACAGGTACTTGATAATAAGGAAGGCTAAACCATCAATCAAGAAATTATCAAAATAGATGATGCTCAATCAATCATTAGATTTGAACTTTTATAAGCTAATTCATGACTAGCTGAGACTTCTTTATTCAATTTCTTAAATAAACATATTTTTCACATTGTCAAATCTCAAAGGGATCAAATTTAAACTTCCATGTACATCTTCAACATTAAATGTTAAGTATGATCACTTTAGGCTTGATATAAATTACAAGACACAATGAAGAAATATCCATACTATAGCACAAAGAATTACTCAATGAATAACAACCAAAAAATTCAAAATAAATCTACAACTACACCTTAAAAATCCAATGTTTTGGGGGACATTTCATGTTTGAGATTTTCCTTTCACTACCCCACAACATTATAGCAAAGTAAAAATGTTTGCCTCACAGGGGCTTCACCTTCCATAACATTGTAAGTATTGGAAAGTGAGGGATTGGTTTATAGGCACTGGAGAGTATGGAAAGGGTAATCTGATAAAAGGAGGAAGATGTATTTGGAGGAGGTTTAGCAATAGGGTTTTGGAAGGGATTTCTTGATATCTAGTGAAATTGGAGGTATTTGTTATTTCACAAATGCACATGTTATGTCTCAAGTTAAGTGAGTGAAGACCTTATGGTTATGTCCATGAGTCTTAGAGGCCACTCTCTAATAGAGATGCAGGGGATCTTACATTCTTCTAGATCACAGTCAAGTTGTATGTTCCTATACATAGCATGAGTATGTAGACTTGTCAAGGTCTACTTGTAATCAACATTGTCGTTGAGAATCTTGAAGCAACTACAAGTTTTTATATATTGTTTAAATTATGTCTGGTCAGATTTGGCATCTGCATAGTTGCATCTTAAAGGCCATGTTGATATGTTCTTCACACGCATGACTTCAAAATAACACTAATTAGGTCATATTCGGAACCCATTGTTCTAGAGTAATGTTGGCTTGCAACGAGCCCAAAGAAACATGGTGGAGAATGGTTGGTATTTCCCTTGAGTAATGAACATGGCAAGTTGACACTTCAACTTGTTAAAGTGAGGTCACGTTATCTTGATACTATATGTCAATAGCTTTATACTTCCTATTTGTACATATGTTGGGCAATCCACTTTGGTGGTAAAGGTTCACAAGTGTTGGTAAGAGAATAAAACAAAACCAAGTCCAGCCCAATTTTTGCAATGAAGAAGATATAAATGAACACCATGGAAGGAAAGAGAGGTTTTAACCATAGAGAGAAAAATAAACCACAACACAAGTGCACAAGAGGGAGATAACCTAAACATAAGATAAATCAAACCAAAAACAAGAAAACTCAACAAGGTATAGTGACCTTAGGTTATATCACTTGTATAAATCTAACGAAAGATAACAATATGTGAAAATACAAACAAGATGTATATTTATATACAACTAAAGAGGTATGATGCTTTAGCAAAACCTAGAAATATGATATAAGGATACCAATAATGTTGGTCTTGACCAAAGGTGAAGATTATACACTTAACTTCACGCCTTATATTGAAAGGGGATTACAAAGCAAAGACATTACATTACAACTAGTGCACTCATATAATTTAAATGGTTGGTAAATGTTGATAGGGTTCAATTCATAATAAGCATCAAAGGACTTACTTCATAATACATCTCAGGTTGTTAAAATTAAAAAATATAATAAAATTAAATAATAAAATAATTTTAATCACTATTATTTTTAATATTATTATTATTATTATTATTATTGTACAAAAAGAGTTATATATAAGTTAAACATATATACTTTTGAAAAAAAAGATGGAACAATATTCTTTATCCATGGAGATTTACCTCCACTTTACCAGGATATTCTTAATTTGTAAATAAGCTTTGTTACAATACCATGGGCAAATACCATGGCTTATCAGTACCACATGTCCAAAAAACCATAACATATTTCATATGGCACTTGTTTGGATCACATTTTTTATAATTAATCAGTTTGATTAAAAAAGAAAAAAGAACATCTTTGGAAATAAATCTCAACCTTTTATTTGTGTATACTACTAAGAATATTATAGAATATTCCATGGAGGTTAAATCCCTACCATCCACCTAATAATTATTGATAATGAAATTAAAATTCAGGAAGCCCTATTCTAAAATAGACATGTCTATGGGCATAAATATCTAAAACCTCTTTAATGTTGAGCAAGGTCCACACAAAAAAGTTGTGATATATTACCCCCATTGCAAGTGTCATATTGCTTGTTGAGATACCTAACAAGGTCATTAATGTAGCCAATATGATCTAATGGGTTAAAGTAGGGCAAAAATTAATTCAGTGGACATTATTCACAGTGGAAATAAGAGATTATTGTGGGCAAGATAACTAATGGTGCTTGGGTGGGCTTGGAAGAAAATTGGTAGCATCTACAAGTGTGGATATGACTTATTTTGGAAGATGCCTTGATCTAGCCAAAGTAAGGGTAGTTGGATTAAATGCATTGCATAATATGATTGCTTAATGAAACCTCATCATATCTAAACTACTCATACATTGGAGGAAAGATGGAAGGAGAGATTTTAGAGACTTATGAGACTTGGAGATGGACAATTCATTAGTAATGTTCTCATTAGCCCCAACTCTCTACCCATTTATTGTAGAGGAAGTGTGAGAGGATCTTAGAGGTAGAAAGAGGATTGACATCTTCATGTAACAAACTAAGATCCACAAAACATGAGGGACTCATTTGAAGAATCACTTGTAAGAAATACAAGGAAAGATCTTGTTGAACCATGTGTTAGATTTCTTGAACGTGGGTCAAATTTTATGCCCAACAAAATTATACTCAGAAAATAAATAGAAGTTAACTTTCATATTTGAATTTTATGACACCAAATATATTAGGCTCCTAACTCAACATGTATAGCAGGAATATTATAACTAGAAAACCAAGCGAATTAAAATATTTTGACGTAGTTTTACCTTGGAAACACCAATGTGGGAAAAAACAACAAATTTTGGGCTTCTATTTAGCTTGGAATACAACAAGTGTACACTTTGGAAAATTACAACAACAAGCAATTTCTCTGTCATGACCTGCTCTGTGTGGCCTATTTGACATAGTAAATATTGTTGTATGAATTCAGGAAATATAACTTGTACCACCTATATATTTCAGCCTATATGTTCTTGGTAATTTCAACCTATATAGCCTAGAGAATTTTGACCAGTACAACCCAGATAAACTCAATCTACTCTCTATCCAAACTAGACCTATTTGTTGCCCCTAAAAGTTGACTTGTTCACTCTCATCTCTTGTTGTTAGTCCAACCTCCTATCTCTCAACTGAAAACCTAGTCACTTGTACCAAATTGATTTACCTCTCCAACAACTTATTTCCCTGTTTATAATTTATGACCTAATATCCAAAGTGATGGAGGGATGAAATTACATCTCCACACTTGATATTTATGGTCACGGTATAGTCTTTCGTTGACCATTTTAACTTTATAAATGTTGTCCAATAAATTCAAAATTTTAATTAGTGACTTTATGCCTAGGGTCCAAAATTAGGAGATAATTAAATAATTTTGTTGTGAGAGAACTTTGATGATTCACTACATGTCATGGCACTTGACCAATGTAGAATAATCTACCAAGTTGTAGTTTCAAAACTCCCTATCAGCTAGGAAGGTGTTTTGCACCATCCCCAACTTGTCTCTGAAGAACATAAATTTTCCCTTCCTTGAAGCCTTGGTTAGGATGTCTACTACTTGCTCATCCATAGCTGCATATTATAACTTTACTATCCCCTTTTGTAAAAAATATTGAATGAAGTGGTATCTAATATGAATGTGTTTTGACTTGTCATGAAACACCAAATTCTCCAAGAGCTTAATATAGCTCTGATTATCACAATGAATGATAGTCGACTCCATATCTTGATCAAATAGTCCCACGAGAAGCTTTAAAAGCCAAATTTCCTCACAAGCTTGCAAGATGGTAGCCACGTACTTAACCTCAACATAACTTAGAGAAATTGAATTCTACTTCCTGCTTAACCAAAAAATTGTTCATGATCTTGAGATGAAACAACACCCATAAGTGCTTTCTCTATTAGTTGTACTACTTGCTCAATCGGCATCTGTGTACCCCTCCAACTTCACTCCATCCATTTAAGTATATCTCAACCCATACTCAATCGTGCCTCGAAAGTATCTCAACACATTCTTTGCAACCACCCAATGGATTGTTTTGGCTCTACCATGAACTGACTGAGTGTGTTAACAACAAAACAAATATTTGGTTTGGCGTTGACCAAATACATGAGAGAACCAAAGAGTTGTCTATATAATGTAGGGTCTACTGCTTCTGATCTAGAAGCGTCAATATTATTTTAGTTGGTCACTAGTGGCATAGACATGGGTCTATAGTCCTGCATCCTAAATTGCTTTAGGATCTCAATTGTGTATTTCCCCTATCCTAGGAATATCTCTCGATCTCTCTGCCACACCTCCAAACCCATAAAATAGTGCATAAACCCCAAATATTTCCTCTCGAAATCTACTGCTAGGTACCTCTTACATTCTGCTATGAGCTTCTCACAACATGTGAGAAACAGGTCATCCACATAAAATACCAAAATGAGAGGCTTTCCCCTGACTCAAATGTAGTATAGGTTTGGGTATGCTTCACTCTTATTGAATCCCATGCCCTACAAGTATTTTTCAATCCTCGCATTCCATGCCTTGGGAGCTTGCATGAGTCCATAAAACACTCTCTTCAATCTACACACATGGAAATCCCTCTCGTGCATCTCAAATCCCTCTAGCTACTCAATGTAAATCGCTTCCTCAACCACACCATTAAGGAAGGTTATCTTCATGTCCATCTAGTGAATCCTCCAATGCATATACGCTACAATAGAAATCACTGCCATGATGGATGAGTATCTAGCAACTAAGGTGAAGGTTTCATAGTAGGCAATCCCCTCCTTCTAACAAAACCCCTTAGCAAGAAATCATACTTTGAACTTATCAATAGTATGGTCATTAACAATGTGCTTAATCTTGTAAACAAATCTAGAGCACCATAGAGTTTCCCCCTTGTCTATTGTACAAACTCCCAGAAACTATTCTACATGATGGAAGAGTATTCTTCCACCATAACATCCATCCACACCTGATGCTTGGATGATTCCTAAAAGTTGGATGGATTGGCCTCAATCATCTCACTCATCAACACCATATAGTTTGAATATTGTTATGATGCCTTTCTTTATCTGACTAATTATATGGGAGTACCCACATATTTTTTGGGTTGTGTTATATTATTTCCATGACTAGCCCATGTATTTAACCAGGGGGTTAGAAGGGGGGTGGAGCTCCCCCTTCGTTGTTCCAATTGTGTAGCGGGGGGAGTCGCAGGGGGTTTGAGGGGTGCAGGTAACCCCACTCTATGGGGTCCAGGGAAGCACCACGGAAAATTTTGGTTTTGGACCCTATATTAGGTTGGGCAGACCTACCTATGGTTTTGTGCATGTTTTTTGCACATGGTTTTGGATGCGATGGTTTTCAGTCCATGGTTTTGGACGCGATGATTTTCGGTCCATGGTGTTGGATGCTTCGACATGTATAAATATGTATTGTAACATTGAAAGTAACATAATGAAAAATCAAGCTGGTAGTCCCGATTTTGGGATCTAGGGGAAAATCTCTGTGTATATGTGTTTTATGTGTTATGCTATCACATTGTTTATTTTCTGTGTTTTAGAATTTGTATGCAGACAATTTCTGTACGGGGTTAAAACCTACAATATTCTTGAACATGTGATAGTGCCTGCTCTGCCCACTTGGATGTCTTCATCCCCATGTTGAGAGTATGAGCCTAAATGCGCGGAGCCTCTGTCCCTTGTCATGTTCCTCTTGCTTTGCCTACTCATTCATCTCACCACCATGTGTCATAGTATCCTAAGGTGTCTACACTTCTTCTATCTTCAATGTCCCCTGCTCCTGAACCTCCATTGCAGAAGGATTTGTGTTGCAAGACCTCCTAAGATCCCCCTGCTCCTCAAATATCACATCCCTTCATATCATTATTCTCCTGAGTGTGGGAATGTAAATTTTGTAGGCTTTTGAGATCTCATTGTACCCCACATGAATCCCATTCTCCATAGTAGGTTCTAGCTCTGTCCTCTTTTCTAATGGAAAATGGTAATATACCAAACACCCAAAAATGTATGTGTGTTAAATCTAGTTTCTTTCCCGTGGAAGCTTCCTCGGGTGTCAATCTGCCCAACACCTATTTTACAAATAAACAATAATTTTGCAAGCCTCTGCCCATAAAACATAGGTAACTCCTCGATGTCACAACATAGCCTTGGCCACTCCAATAACGACCCTATTCTTTCATTCCACAACCCCATTCTACTGAGGGTTGTAAGGAATTGTCAGCTCTTTTCTGATACCCTCACTTGCATAACAGCCCTTGAAGGCATTCAAGGTGTACTAACCTCCATTGTAAAACCTGAGTGTTTTGATCTTTCTCCCATTTTAGTTTTCTATGAGGGATTTGAACTCCTTGAACTGAAAAAAAAAAGCATCATCCTTATTCTTCATGAAGTATAGCTAGGTCTTCCTTGATAATTCATATATAAAGGTCACATAATAATGGTATCCACTTAAGGACCTTACCAACAGGGGTCCCCACACATTTGAATGAATTAGGTCCAAAATTCCCTTGGCCCTAGTATTTCTACTTGGAAAGGTGGTCTTGATATAATTTCCTAGTGCACAACCATTTTTAGCATCCCCTGTTTTGCCCCTTCCTTTTTGTACTGTTAAATGTGATTGCAACACCAATGGGACGAACCACCATTGGTTGAAACATTGATTAAGCATTTTACTATTTTTTATTATTTCAAATTTATTAAAATAGATGAAGGGGGTGGCCTCATAGATCTTAAGTCTAAGGGAAGTCACTTTCTTGCTTGCATGTTTGGAAAAAAAAAACATACCTAACTTAATTTAATGTCGGAAGCCATGTACAATTATTAGGAACAACCATTATCTGACATATTTCATTGTGATGTGATTGGGGGTGAACAAATTCATTGACAATCATTTATGAATATCATATTGGAGGTGGTGTAAGAGAGGACGGTGCTTATTCATCCATCTCCCCTCACAGGTCGAAGAGATAATAAAAAATGGCCCTTTAGGAAAGCATGGGATCCATTTCGGCTTATGAAGATACACAAAGGGATGCAGTCTCAATATCTATATGTACACACCGCAAAAGAAAAATAGGGTTGGATTGGTTGGAATTTATTTTATTAGAAAAATCATTATATGGCTATCAATGGTTGGCCCTAATATGAGTGTTGGTTCTCTCAAGTGTTCATGTTTGTGTTTCGCTAGGTCATGCTCTATGTTCTGATATATGTTCACTTGGATTGATCATTGGTCTAGCAGAAAGGAATTAGTTCTTTCTTTTCCTTTTGGTTCTACTGCATGGGAACTCTTATCTCTTAGAGGACAAAAGGTTTCAAGGTTGATTTTGGATGGTGTGGAGTTGTGAAGTATGGCCTAGATGACGTAGCAGTGTTGGAGTTGATTATTGAGCTTATTCTTTGTGATATTGGGAGTTAATCCCTGTGATTTTGTGCTTTAGGCCATTGGACTACGTGTATGTTCCCAAGTGGTCAATGGTAGGCTCAATGTATGACTAGATCATTGTGGTGTTGATGTATAGTTGTTAACCACCTAAATAGGGAAATCCAAGTCACTGTGGTGTTTGCTAGAGAGTTGTTAACCACTTGGAAAATGGACTGCAAACCCGTGGTGGTAGATATGAAGAGACAATTGTGAGATCAACTGGGTAATGGATTCAATCTCCTAGTCTAAGAAATATTCCCATCTAGACCCGAGGTGTAGCCCTGTGATTGAAACTAGAGAAGCAAGTGGGTCACTATGGTGCTTGCTAGGAAAATAAAATTGGGAGAGCACTTGTATGATGGAATCCATCTCATGAGTGTTTGAATAAGACATTAATGTGAATTCCCCTGTGCGAGCATTCCTTAGACTTTAGATTTGGCTTGAGGGTGGTCAAGTGCAAGAGAGACTACAATGTAGCTGGCCTATGGTTGGGTGGAGATTGGAAGTCCCTCTTTCAATTTCTAGCCATCTTAAAACACTAAAATAAGTATAATGGTTTATGCATATTTGGATTATGAATTATGAAATTGTTTTTTATGTTACTGACTGATGTATGGTCTTATATCATTCATGAAAGAATTCTTGAATTACTATATATTCATGGTTGACAAACTATCTTATATATCTATGGCTATAATGAATTGCTTGAACTGTGTGATCAATGTTATTTTCACGAACTGCAAATCTTATATGTTATGATTGATTGTCTGAAGTTCACCCAAGATTAACTAGTTATGTTATAAGTTTTTAGCTATATTAAATGTTGGAATTTGGTAGTTGGCTACCACGCTCATGATTGTAGGCTATCTTACAAGATGTGAGTTTATTTTATATGATGTGTGTTAAATGAATATATGGTTAGCACTGATGGTTAGTTATTTGATGAATTATGTGACAATTATATGGGTTTGTGCACACTTATATATTGTTGTGACTAAGAACTATAAACAAATTTGATATCCTAAGATCCACTTCTTAAAACATGGTATGTAGCTTTTTGAATGGTCACACAAACCTGTATGTATATATCCTTAAATAAGTTCACTAACCTAGAATAAACAATATAATGAGATTGTTTTGAGAAACTCATCTTGTACAATGTTGAATTTGGGTGAATTGGCCTTTGGACCCATGTCTTTCTCTCACTCTAGATCTGGTGTACTTCTTAGAACCTTCATGCAAGCCTTGGTAATTATCTTCAAGAAATTTGGAGTTTAGGAAAATTCCCCTTATCTTAAGAAATATTTGTTATTTCCCTTGTTTCCCTTCTCTTAAGAAATTTTGTATATTTCTAGTGATTTTGGGCATCTAGTGGTGGCAAGGAGCATAACCATTATGTGTAGGTAGAATCCCATCTGGGCTAGATCACTTTGTAAAAATTCTATCACATATCCGTAGCCTTGATCTAAAGGTGGCAAAGGGGCACACACATAAGCAGAGGTTGGATATGACATGAGCTAGACCTCATATACAATAGCATATCACATTCCAGAATTTGGGATCTAGGAGTGGAAAAAGGGTCTCACATAGGTGTAGGCTCGAATAGTTCTAAGGCTGGATCTCCCCTCATGCGAGGACTTGATCTAGGCATCCAAGATCTAGTGGTAGCAAAGGACGCACACCCTTGAGAAGCCCTGAATGAGGCACATCAGGATATATTACCTTTACATCAAACTTGGATCCATAGATCCAAGAGTTTGGGGGTGGTAAGTGTGAAACCTATGTTTTGTCTTACTTTATATCGCCTTTTAATTGGAAATCCCTCATGCTTTTGTTTAGTTTGAATGGTTATTGTCGTGGTTTTGTGTGTTCTTGGAGACAATAAAGATTATTTACTATATGATATAATTCCCTTGTTTTAACAAGATTTAAACATTAAATGCATCATTAATAATAGTTTGTGTGTTTGAAGGTGTAAACTTAGTTGATTACATTTTTACGCATATGCCAATAGGCTTTGATCCTGTTGTCACCTCCTTATCCTATGCATCATATTCCTGTACCAATTGGGATTCCTACACAAAATTATTATAAGATTGCTCGGTTCTTGCACCACGCATCAAATTATTGCAGTCATGAGTATTCCTGCACCAGTTTATTATAAGACTCTTTGGTTCCTGCACCACGTATCAAGTTCTAGCACCAAAGTCAAAGAATGTGTAAACTACTTCAATTAGTCAAATTTGGAGGACATTACTTACCTAACAGTTTGAATATTAGTTCGAGGATATTTTGGGAAATAATTATTGGTCAACATCGCACTTAGTTTTCACCATGAGTCGCAGATCGAGAATACAGGATCCATTTACCAAAACAATCCCTCATGTACCAGATTTAGCACCTCTATTCGACATTTAGTTGCACCAGAACTAGATTCAACTTTTATCCATGGAAAACTGTTACGATTTTTAATTTATTCCTTCTGTATTTGATTGTCATGTTAATATCCCGATTTATAATGTAAATATCTATATAAACTGGAAGATGGCCTGGAGCTAGGGGGAGAGGAGACATTCCCAATGTAGTATTACGCGAGTATAGTCGACCTATGGATCACTCCCTTTGTTTGCTGGAGTCTGATCTTTTCTTATACCATGTAAAGACTGCACTTTCAAGATTAATTGAACTACTTCATGTCAGGTTCTTTTCAATTTGGTTGAACATTTCATGTTTATAATTTTTGTGTGAACCAGATCGTTGACAATGGGTGCAAGCTGACTTGGTTGGCTGCCAGAATAGCTCGACACCACTTTGAATTATTCAGGATTAGGTTGGATTGCAATGTGATGAGTGGAGGGTGTTTAATTCGTCATTTATTGTGTGAGAATTGTAAGATTAGATTGTAATATTTATTTTTGAATCTTCTCTTTCCTTCTTTCAAATTCATTGCCATTTTATTGGTTGCGCTTAATATGGTATTGTAAAATTGTTCTTTAAGTTGAAAATATTTCTTTACGATGAGTACTAGATCGGATTATGTGTCACCTTTGTCGATTTCATGCATATATGGGGTATGTCTCTCCTAGTGTTTTGTATTTATGGTGTCGTCTTATGCTTTGAGACTCTGCCTCTACAGGATTTTATTGCACAATTCCACTCTTTAAAAATGGCTTAGATCCAACAGAATCTTGTGGATTTTTTCTCCAGAATACGAGATCAATTTCACCTTAAGGATTTGAATGATTATGATTTAGAGTAAGAGGTGTATGGATATGGAGAGATCGTAGCCTATTGAGATATTTCTTGCATCAATCGAATTTTAAATAACTTTGTTTATATAAGCAGTATATTCTTAAGGATAAAATACATATTTTTGTTATTAGCCATTTGAATTGCGATTCCTACATGTTGGAGATTCTGCATTGATAAAGAGAAACTACATCATGTTTGAGATCAATAGTGTTTCTCCCACATTTTCGTTTCCATCAGACTTTTGGTCATTTTCCAAAGCAAGATTTAGTTTTGTTACAGAGGGACAAAGAAGGCAAGAGAATTTATATTAGAGCGATTTATTTCATATATTTGTTTACACAGTAAATATATCTCCCAAGGTTGGATGATGCTTTCAGGTTTTAATTTCTTGAAGGATTTTTTTACATAGAGGTGAACTAGACATAATTAGTACAAATTAAAGTCTTGCTTTCCATAGAGAATGGCGTGAATTGATCTTGAATTTCTTTCAACATTTACAGTCTTCCTTTTTAATGTTGTTAAGGAATTGCTTGATTTCCAATTAAACAGTAATAAGGATTTACCTTTTGTCTGCCAATAATTAGGTATTACTTTTGCAATTTCTAATAGTAAAAGTTTGTCTTTTATTTCCAAAGGTTAGATTGAGGTTTGTTTCCAACTGTCTAAATTAGTGTTTATGATTTTTGAAGTTTCCTTTGAAGTGTAGGATTTAATTTAATTTGTTGAGATTGATGTGCAAGTTAGACCAGAATTTGATTTGCAGGTTGTTGGGGGCTCTCTCTGGAATTTCCAGTGTTGTGCCTCGAAGTTCATGAACTCCCGGATTGACAATTAAATGTTGGTCCATTAATATTCTCTATATTTCACCCAACATTTTGGCGTCATTTCTGGGGAGGTGCTTAGGGATTGACCTTTGTAACCTGCTGCAATTTGGTTTTCTTTTCACCTAGTTTCTCTTGCAAGTTTATGTTCTTTGAATTTATTTCTTTCATGCATATGTTTCTTATCTTTTTAAGGTTTTCATTTCTTGGGTGCTATATGAACACCCCCTATATATATACATGACCATGTACTAACAAAATATACCAGTTGGCTTGTTGAGAACAAGAAAATGGTATTTTGAGGAATATTCCAATGAGGAGTTTTAATGTTGCTACAGAGACATACAAATAATCCAATGAAGAACTCACAAGTGCAGAATTTAATATTTTGCTTGAACATAAAAATAATATTATCAATGCTTTGTTTTCAAATTTGGATGATTTACAGGAAGAACATAAGAAGGATGAAGAACCACTGATAATTTTTTACGCTAACTGTCGAAATACACTTCCTTTGAAAGTGTCCACTTAGTAGCTTGAAAGTTTGCAGAATTTGTGAAGAGGCTTATGCAATATAACATTGCCCATCACTGCCAGGATTACTCTAGGTACTAAGGGAATCAAGTAAGGAATCAAATCTATTTCCAGGTATCATTCAAATCCTCTCATCATTTAATACTTGGAATAATGCTTATTCTCTTGAGCAGATTCCTCAACATGTTTATAATAATGTAGTTTCATGGAAAAATTTCAGTCCGCCTACAATTGAATACCCTACTTCATGGTTGTAGTGTCCCTCTCCTTAGACCTCATCATCGAGTTAGATATCCCCGTGGCCTCAACAATGGTTTGGAGCCTCTTCCCTAGGGAAGTATTTCATGCAAAATCAATTACTTGAACAACAACAACAACCACAATTTCCACTTAATGCACCATCAAGTTATCATCCTCCATGGTCCCAGCTACTTGTGCAACCTTACCTTAATCCATATACTAACCCTTAGCCCAATCCATATCCTAGCCCTTATCCTAATACATACCCTACCCCTTATCCAAACCCTAAACCTAGCCCTTATCCAAACCTCATACCTAAGCCTAGTCCTTACCCTAATTCAAATGCTATATCTATTCCTAATTCAAACCCTAGACCACACCCTAGTCACAACTCTAATTTAAACCCTAGTCAAAAATTTAATTCAAACCCTAGACTTAACCCTAGTGCAAACCTTAGTTCAAATCCTAACCCAAACCATATCCCAAACCCTATTCCAAACCAGCAGGTTGGACAACAATTTAAAACATCTATTATTCCCGTTGATTCCCCTACTAAGTGTAATGATGTATCTTCAAGGTTGGGGGAAGGGGTGATTTTGGAAACATCTCTTATCACTAAAGAACATTCACCCTGGGAATGTCCAATTCAAAGACCACTAGAGGAGAAATCTTCAATTGGAACATGTTCTAAAATTGTTGTTGAAATTCAAAACCCTATAATCTCCCTCAATCATTCTTGTCAATATGAAAATAAGATATTTGAGCCTGAACTTGAGGGGTTTTTCTATTGTCTTTCACCAGATCTCTTATGCCTCCTAGAGAGTGTTCATCAAGTTGTGGAAGATTTGTATGAGTTGAAAAATTATAAATATGTGGACCCCATTGAATCTTGGTTTCAGGCAGTCATCAACACACCTGATTCCCTCATCATTTAACAACTCTTCGTACCATATCAATTAAGTCAGTTGTTTTCTCATACTCTAGTATGTGTTGAATTTTATTCTTTAAAACCGAGTGAGTATATTTAGCATTCTGTTACAAACATGGCTACATTGGAAGTACACCTACACTTGAAGGAGATTTCCCTCTCTCTAAATTAGGGTAGGGTAGTTTAAGAGCAATGAATAAAAATGAGATTTGAAATAAATTTGTTACAACAACACTCTTGAAACCACAATTCCTAAGGCATGACTATTAAAATGTATTTCATTAAGCACTCTTGTGGTAAGATTTGTCAAAAAAGATTCACTCTTAATAGCTCATATTTTATAAAGTGACTTTGATTATTGACCAATATTATTCATTGGGTTAGTTATGGGTATTGTTATAGTTATGTTTAATACTTTCCATTCATAAGAGTAAAATCCTACTTCTAGCCTATTCATTCTAACAAACCATCATCCAAGAAATATTTTCAAGTTTCTCTTCAAAGGTATTGATGAAAATACTCCTATGGTGGAACACTCCTATAAAACCCTAACGAGCTCTCATAATAACCCTAGCATGATGAACTCGAGGAATATTTTAGTCATTATCTGAGATGCTTTCTTTAAAATGAGTCTTTAAGGTAGAATTACCAACTAGTAAAGATTAGTAATTGAAAAATTTTCATGCCATCCCATTCTCTTAAGGAGCATATTTTCCTCCCAACCTATTGAGTAACCTATCTGAGGTTAATCGCAATAAGAGTTATTAACATAAAATTATTAATTAAGGTATAGGAGGTCTCATTACGAGCTGACCAACCCTGATCATGGGTCCTAACTAAAATGACATTACCACTATTGGTCACCAAGCCAGGGTAATGGATTTCAGTGGAAAAACTGGAAGACAATACGTCTCATGATGAGCCGACTTTTTCATTCTTGTTAGTTCTTGTGAACGGCATTATTGTTAGCTAGTTATCAAGCCAGGACAATGGCCTTCAATTAATTTCTAAATAAATGTAAATGATTTCAATTGACTCTAAATCTATATCTAATAGATGGGACATAGGCTTTTCATGGGATTTAAAGGCATCCCTATCGAGGCTATAGATGCTTGCTGGCAGCAAGGCCATGCCTGTGGTATTAAATTTGATTTGACACTATGATTTACTTGGTTGTTTTCATCTTTCCCTAAACTCATTATCATATCTCTCTGAGAATAGCTTTAAAATCTTTTCAGTAATGTGATTTGTAGTTCTATCTTTCAGAAATATGAAGGTTTTCATCGATGTGGGACCTTAATGCAGGTGATTCACTTTTATTTAACAAGAGGAGCTTCAACTATATTCTTGGGTAATGGTAAGATGGTCATCCTGGGAAGGTATTGTTTTGTAATCTTTCTTTTTCCCTATTTCCATCCATCTTTAACATCATATCTTTCAAATCATGTCACTTTTATTGAGGTGAAAAACTTCCGAGTAAGGCTACTCTTGAGATGCTTTATGGAAATTTTGATGGTTAGCTATTTCATTATGACAATATCCTTGCAGTTTAGCATTTTTTATAGCAGCCCTAGTGTTAGAATCTCTTGAAATTAGTCTTGATAAATAAAGAGCCCAATTGACACTATGTTTTTTAGAACAAGCCCTATCTAGTAAAGGAGATGTTGATTTCACATAGTTGCAGGAACACTATTACGAGTGTAAAGGTCATCCATAGATGTTCTAATCTTGTTTTTTTTGCAAGGGAGTGACAATACAACAATTTATTTTCTTGCATGAGGACATGAAAGATGATCAACATGGGGGGATGTGAGGCCTTTGTTTTGTCTTTTTTTACATCACCTTTTACTCGAAAATCCCTCATGCTTTTGTTTAGTTTGAATGGTTATTGTCATGGTTTTGTGCATTCTTGGAGACAATAAATTAATTATTTACTATCTGTTATGATTCCCTTGTTTTAACAAGATTCAAACATTAAAAGAATCATTAATAATAGTTTGTGTGTTTGCAAGTATAAACTTAGTTGATTACATTTTTACGCATATGCGAATAGGCCTTGATCCTGCACTCACCTTCTTATACTATGCATCAGATTCCTATACCAATTGGGATTCCTACACTCATGAGGATTCTTGCACCAATTTATTATAAGATTACCTGGTTCCTGCACCACGCATCAAATTCCTGCACCAATTTATTATAAGACTCTAGTTCCTACACCACATATCAAGTTTCTACATTAGAGTCAAAGAATGTGTATACTACTTCAATTAGTCAAATTTGTAGGACATTACTTACCTTGCAGTTTGAATATCAGTTCGAGGATATTTTGGGAAATGATTTCTGGTTAACATCGCATTTAATTTTCACCATGAGTCGTGGACCGATAAAAGAGGAGATATTTACCAAAACAATCCCTCATGTACTAGATTCAGACCTTTATTCGACATTCAGTTGCACCGAAACTAGATCTGACTTTTATCCATGGAAAACTATTACGATTTGTAATCTATTCCTTTTGTATTTGATTGGATTGTTAATAGCCTTATTTTTAATGTAAATATCTATATAAAATGGAAGACGTCCTGGAGCTAGGGGAGAGGAGATAGTCCCAATGTAGTATTACGGTAGTATAGTTGACCTATGGATCACTCCCTCTATTTTCTAGAGTCTGATCTTTTCCTGCACCATGTAAAGACTGCACTTTCAATATTAATTGAGCCACTTCATGTCAGGTTATTTTCAATTTGGTTGAAAATTTAATGTTTATAATCTCTGTGTGAACAAGATCGTTGATAGAGGGTGCGAGTTGGCTGGGTTGGCCGCCATACCAGCTTGACACCACTCTAAATTATTCAGGATTAGGTTGGATTGCGATGTGCTGAGTGAAGAGTGTTTAATTTGTCATTCACTGTGTGAGAATTTTAAGATTAGATTTTAATATTTATTTTTTGACAATCTCTTTCCTTCTTTCAAAGTCGATGTCATTTTATTTGCTACGTTTAATACGATATTGGAAAATTGTTCTTTAAGTTGAAAATATTTCTTTACAGCGAATACTAGATCAAATTGTGTGTCACCTCTATCGATTTCATGCATACATGGGGTATGACTTTCCTAGTGTTTTCTATTCACGGTGTCGCCTTATGATTTGAGACTCTGCCTCTATAGGATTTGATTACACAATTCCACTCTTTTCAATTGGCTTAGATCCAATGGAATCTTGTGGGTTTGTGCTCCAGAATACGAGATCGATTTCACCTTAATGATCTGAATTATTATGATTTAGAGTAGAGGTGTATGGATA
Organism: Pinus taeda; assembly: GCA_000404065.3. Taxonomy (NCBI): domain Eukaryota; kingdom Viridiplantae; phylum Streptophyta; class Pinopsida; order Pinales; family Pinaceae; genus Pinus; species Pinus taeda. Next base: position 35,414 of record APFE030787286.1, read on the forward strand.
TGTCGAGATCATATCCTATTGACATCTTTCTTGTATCCATAGAATTTTAAATAACTTTGTTTATAGAGGTTGTTTATTCATCAAGAGAAGAGGTCGCATATACGTAATTTTTGTTATTAGCCATTTGAATCGTGATTCCTGCATGTTGGAGAGCTTGCGTTGATAAAGGGAAACTACATCATGTTTGAGATCGATAATGTTTCTCCCACATTGTAGTTTCCATCAAAATTTTGGTCATTTTCCAAAGAAAGATTTAGTTTTGTTACAGAGGGACAAAGAAGGCAAGAGAATTTATATTAGAGCGATTTCTTTCATAGATTTGTTTACACAACAAATATATCTACCAAGGTTGGATGATGCTTTCAGGTTTTAATTTCTTGAAGGATTTTGTTACACACAGGTGAACTAGACATAATTAGTACAAATTAATGTCTTGCTTTCCATAGAGAATGGTGTGAATTGATCTTGAATTTCTTTCATCATTTACAATCTTCCTTTTCAATGTTGTTCAGGCATTGCTTGGTTTCCAATTAAACAATAGTTAGGATTTACCTTCTGTCTGTGAATAATTAAGATTTACTTTTGCAATTTCTCATATTACAGATTTATATTTTATTTTCCAAATGTTAGATTGAGGTTTGTTTCCAATTGTTCGGATTGGTGTTTATGCTTTTTGAAGTTTCCTTTGAAGTGCAGGATTTAATTTAATTTGTTGAGATTGATGTGAAAGTTTGACTAGAATTTGATTTGCAGGTTGTTGGGGGCTCTCTCTAGCATTTCCAGTGCTCCGCCTCAAAATTCACGAACTCCCAGATTAACAATTAAATGTTGGTCCATTAATATGCCCTATATTGCACCCAAAAATAGGAGATATCAATACGTTGTTAGGTTGGAGAAGCTACATATTGAATATAACAATGAAGTGCTGCAAAATAGCATGGGTGAGGACCCAATAGGCCCTACACCTAGATTAATGTGGAAATGCCACATGGATCAAATAGAGACCACATGGATGCCACATGGAACCACAATGCTAACATGGCCTAATATGATTGGATAAACTTCTGATTGGCCTAACTTTCAATTTGGGAGTCAGATTGAGGTAAAATTTATATCATCAAAAAGCTATCGAGGAGCTAAATGTGATGGTGGCTTTGCTATCATATTTGAAGATTATTAGAAAAAACCATGATTTTGTCACTCCATATTCATAACGAACATTGGAGACCAAGTCAAATCAACATCTAACACCTACCACAACCTAATATAGGATAAGGTAGTGGGAGGGAGTGCTACAAAGTGGTATCAGATCTTAGGTTCAACACTGGACATAATGTAGCTCCAAAAAAATAATTAATAAAACATTTAATTATTGCAAATGCTAATTTTCTTTGGCGTTATAGGTTATGTGGTTGCCAACCTTGATAGAATGCTTACATGTATTTTTAGTTTATGTGATTGACATGGGTTTTGATTTTGTGGACAACTTTAGATCAACATCCTTAGTGTTGACATACCAAAGCAATAAACTACCATATTCATGTTATATTTAACTAATAGATGTGTGTGCGTGTGTGTGTGTGACAAGACATAATAAGACACAAATTATAACAAGAAATAGAAGAATGAGTAGCAGAATGGTACAATACAACACAAACATATCCCATCATTATCAGGAAGAGGACTTAGTTGGAAATAGGTCACAGGAAAATTCTCTTGATTGGATGGATACTCTCAAGAGCTTGAGGGATGAATTAAGAGTTGTAAGATATATAATGAAAAGATCACTAGAGCACAAGAAAAGTAAGAATAGGTGAATGCAATTATTTTATAGAGCTTATTGGCTCTATAAAGGAAAATGCAACATGATCTTGGTGCTAGATAGCTAGGAAAATACAAATCCAGTAAAATTCCATCTGAAGTATGGAAACATAGATTGGATGTTAATAGGGCCAAAGGGAGAAAGTTAAAGAAAATACATATACAAGAAAGTGAAGACACAGTGAGAGGAGAAGCCCCACTCAATAGTCGAGAAAGAGATTCAAGCTACCATGACCAGTTTTCAAGTTCTACAACCAAAAGATACCACTGGAAAAGGAGGATTGAGAAAAGATTAATGTTAGAGGAGTTCAAGATGTAGGAATTTACAGGGTAAGTTCCTCAGACAGAACACCAGAAGGACACCGCTCACAAACAGATCACAGATCAATACACCAGTATTTTGACGTGGTTAAAACCCTCAGAGAGGGAAACAGTCCACGGCCTGCGCCAACGTGGCTACTACAGGCAATTTATTAATAAAAGAATGAAAATTTACATAAGCTTCTCTCATGCACGGTTAACCTACAAATGACCCTCCATGC
>APFE030787286.1:42039-55495 GCA_000404065.3 Pinus taeda
CTCTCGGCCCGAAAGCAGTAAGAAATAGTAGATCTAGGAAACGACAGCCGCATGCAGTTCTACCGGCTTCAGATTTGGATCACCAACGGACGCGGCCCTCAAATAGCTCTGATACCATGTTAGGAATTTACAGGGTAAGTTCCTCAGACAGAACACCAAAAGGACACCGCTCACAAACAGATCACAGATCAATACACCAGTATTTTGACGTGGTTAAAACCCTCAGAGAGGGAAACAGTCCCCGGCCTGCGCCAACGTGGCTACTACAGGCAATTTATTAATAAAAGAATGAAAATTTACATAAGCTTCTCTCATGCACGGTTTACCTACAAATGACCCTCCATGCGCTTTAAATAGAATTCATGGACCAATCAGGTGTCAAGCCACGGATCAAGTGTCGGTAATACCGAGGAGAGAATGAACCGTCGGATCACTACATATCGTGACCGTCGGATTGAAGTTACAAAATGTACAACGGTAAAGAAACACACTTTACCTAACTCTATACCTAACTCTATACTAGACCAAGTTGAACTTAACTATTCCTATGTGTCGGAATATCCTAACACAAGAAAGAAAATCCCCCTACATTTTAAGACAAAGTTAAGAAGGCTTAAGAGGTAGAATTTTGGCTATTGGCAATGAAGAAATATTTTAGAATACATGACTACTCTGAAAACATGAAGGCTAGGGTAGATATATTTACCTTGAAGGTTAAAATTGATATATGGTTAAAAGACTGGAGAAATGTTAATGGAATTAGAGATCATGTATTATCACAGAGAAAATTTGAGAAATATTTCTATGAGAATTACTTATTTGAGAAGTATTATGACAAAAAAGTTAAAGAGTTCCACGAATAGAAGCTATGCTAGCTTACTGCAAATGAATACACCAACAACTTCTTAGAACTGTTCAGGTATGTGCCATACATCAAAGACGTGAAATTTAATATTCAAAGGTACCTCAGTGGGTTACCATAATATTATTGAGATAGGATTCAATTTAATGAGCCAAGAACCTTGGAGGACACCATCTAGAAAGCCAATTATTGTTATGATCAGCCTAAGCATAAGGATGAGTTTTGAATAGATTGAAAGAAGAAAAGAAATAACCAATTTTAAAGGAAAAGGACCAAAACCATCTAGGCACAGGCAAAAAAGGAAAAATATCAAGTTCACCACTCGTGCCAAGGGTGAATTCCAACAAACTTTCCTTATTATCAGTAAAGATCATCTTATCAAAACAACAAGATAAAATCTTGAGGATCCCAAGAGATATCCATTGCGATGTTGGGGATGTGGAGGGGACCACATTTTGAAGGATTTCCCTCACCAGCAATAGAACAATAAGAGGTTATACAATGTCCATGAGGAAGAAATAATGAATGATGTGGCTCAGAATGTTCTTCGAATTTATGCAACATTTGATAACAGGCGAGTGGATCATCAAGCTTCAGTTATCAAAATGGAAGGTATGGTCATTAACTAACCAATTTCAATTTTAATTGATCGAGGTTCTAATTTCAGTTATATTAGTCCAAAAATTGCAGAAACTTGCGCCTTGCAAAAGAAAGTACATTGCAAGGCTTGGATGGTCTAGTTGACTAAGAGAGACAAGCATAGAGTGGCAAAGTTAGTGGAATCATGCCACTTAGAACTAGACATCATGGCCACAACAAGAAGCCTCAATATATGGTTGTTGGATTCATAGGACCATTTAATTGGCATGGACTAGTTCATAGCCCACAAAAATAAGGTGGAATGTTATAGTAAATCACTAAAGTTACTCAGAAATGAAGGTGAGGAAAGGATATTGCAAGAGAAGAGAAAACTTATCTAGGTTAGGCATATTTCAACACTTCGAGTGAAGAAGTGTATTTGGAAGGCGTGTGCCTTGTTCATGATCCAAGTAACTAGTGTAATATGAGATAACAACCTCATGATCAAAGATCGCCCTATATTAAAGAAATAAAATGGTGTATTTCTGGAAGAAATATTAGGTTTCCACCCAAGAGAGACATCATCTCTCCGTTGAGTTGATTTCTTCTTTGATGCCATTTTCTAAGGCCCCATATTGCATGAACATGCCAAAGTTGGTAGAATTGAAGATATAACTGAAAGAGATGTTGGATAAAAGTTATATCAAGCCTAGTGTGTCATCCTAGGGAGCCCCAATATCATTTGTAATGAAGAAGGATGAGACACTACGATTGTGTATTTATTACTGACAATTGAATAAAGTTACAATGAAGAACAAATACCCATTGCCAAAAATTGACAATTTATTTGACTAGCCGACAAGAGCCACAATATTTTCCAAATTAGATTTAATATGTGGGTATAATCAAGTTAGAACTAAAGATGAAGATATTCATAATATATTGTTCAGGATGAGATACATTCACTACAATTTCATGGTGGTGCCATTCGGGCTTACAAATCTCCCAAGCATATTTATGTGCTTAATGAATAATGTGCTCAGCTAATACCTAGAAAAATTTGTGATGGTGTTTGTGGATGATATCCTAGTTTACTTAAAAACTAGAGAAGAACATGAAGAGCACTTGATGAGAACACAAAATTTATGCTAAATTCAACAAATATGAATTCATAAGTCATAAGCTTAGTCTTTGGGGTAAGTCATCTCAAACAGAAGGTGTTGTTGTAGATCTCGAAAAGATCAAGGCCATAATGGAGTGGCCTAATCCCCAAAATGTTACATATGTTAGATATTTCATGGGATTGGATTGATATTATTGATGATTCATTCGAAATTTCCCAAAAATTGGACATCCAATCACAACTTTATAAAGAAAGGGATCAAACTCCAATGGACATAAAAGTGCACAACAAGCTTTGAGTAACTCAAGCATTTGCTCACACATACACATATCTTGAGAATAGTTGATCCAGAGAAGGATTTCTTAGTTTGTACAGATGCTTGCAAGGAATTATTAGATGGAATAATAATGCAAGAAGGTCATTTCATCTATTACGAATCAATAAAATTAAACAAACATGAAAAGAACTATGCCATCAATGACCTAGAACTAGTCGCAATTGTACATGCACTAAATATGTAGAGGCACTACTTGCTTGGGATAAAATTTGTACTGATTTCAGATCAGGGAGGGTTGAGATGCTTGTTTCTAGCCGAAATTAAATGCAAGAAAAGCCACATGGATATACCTAACCAACGAGTTTGATTTCGAAATCAAGCATATTAAGGTTAAGGAAAATTGAGTGGCATATGCACTTAGTACAAGTCTACAAGTGACTCACTTGGGAACCATGATAAGTGTGAAGTTGACATCAAAGAAAGGATCAAAGAAGCATTACAACATGATGAGCATTTCCAGCATGTGAAGGAATGCTTACAACAAGAACCAGAGGGAAAAATCAACAAGGACTACAAGCTCATTAATGATGGTATGTTTCTATTTAAAGACATATGGTAAGTGCCTCATATAGGTGAATTGAAGAAACTCATAATGGATGAGTTCCATAAAACACATTACTCTAGTCATCATCAATAAATAAATCATATTATTTGCTTGGAATGAAGAAGGAAATTGTTGAGTAAATTATTAGGTGCCTAGAATGACAACAATTCAAAGTAGAATGCAGGCACCCATTGGGATTGATGCTACCAATTCAAATCCTCAAGTGGAAATGGGAAATCATATCCATGGAATTCATCACAAGATCGTTGAAGACAACCAACAACATGATGCCATTATGGTGGTAGTGGAAAAATTGAGCAAGTAAGCTCACTATATAACTGTTAAGTCCACCCACAAGGCCATTAATATATCTCATATTTTTATGAAGCAAATATTTATATTGTATGGCATACCGAAGAACATTATCTCCAATTGGGATGCCAAGTTCACATCAAATTTTTGGAAAGTATTTTTTGCTAGCTTTTGGACTTAGCTAACATTTAGCACAAACTATCACCCTCAGATAGATGGTCGAACTAAAAGGTGAATAAAATATTAGAAGACATGTTGAGAATGTATTTCATGCATCATCCAAGGAGGTGGGAAGAATTTATACCATTATTTGAATTAAAATACAACAACAATTATCACAGGTTACTAAAAATTAGCCCTTTTGATGCTTTGTATGCTAGAAAATGCAATACTCCCATTAGTTAGGATGACCTAGTGAACAAAGTGGTTCTTGGACCTAATATGCTAAAAGAAATGGAGAAATGGGTGCTTAGTATCAGGCATGAATTGAAAGCAACCGAATAAAGGTAAAATAGATATGAAAACCAATAGAGAATGCAAAGATAATTCCAAGTGGGAGATCATGTATATCTCCACATTATACCAAGGAAGAACTTAGTGAAAGTGGGGTCATATTCTTATTTAGCACCCAAATTTGTGGACTGTTTGAAATTTCAAAAAAGTGGGACTCATAGCTTAAAGATTAGCCTTGCCACCCATCGTGAAGTCACATGATGTATTTCACATTTCTTTTCTTAAAACGTATGCACATGACACTATTCATGTGATTGATTGATATATTATACACGTGGAATACGAGGGAGAATTCCAACCAGAACCATTGTGCATCTTGGACCATCGACAAACTGTGCTCTGTTCAACTGATAGGGCAGGTCAAGGTGCAAAGGAAGCACTTTGGACCAGATGAAGCAACATCTGAGTATGTCGATCAAATGAGCGAACTATACCCATTTTTTTTTAATGTTTAAGTGGATGTAAAGGGTTGTAAATATAAAAACCAATTTTTGTTTTATGTTCTCTATTTATAGAACACTTAGCATGGTGCTCCTTTAAGGGGGAAGGGTTTGTAACATATTGTGTTTTACCCATACCCTTTTGTAATGTTAAATGTGACTACAACACCAACATGGAAAACCACAGCTAGTTGAAATGCTGATTAAGAATTTTATTAATTTTTATTATTTAAAATTTATTAAAACAACTAAAGACGGGTAGCCTTATGGACCTTGAGTCTGAGAGAAATTATTTTCTTTCTTATTGCTTGAAGAAAAACTACACCCAACCAAATTCAATTCTAGAATCCACTTACAATTGGGAACAACCATTACTTGATAGATTTCATTGTGATGTGATTAGGGGTGAATAGAGTCACTGATAATCATTTATGAAGATCAAATTGGAAGTGATGGAATTAAGGGTGGTGCTTATTGACTCTTCTCCCCTCATGGATTGAGGAGACGGTAAAAAATGGGCCTTCAGGAAAAAATGGGATCCATTTATGCTCACTACGATACACTAAGGGACACATAGAAGTATCTATATGTATGCACTACAGAAGAAAAACAAGGTTGGATTTGTTGGACTTTATCTGATTGGAAAATTCACTATCTATTTCTCAATGGTTTGGCCCTGAGATGAGTGTTGGTTCTCTTAGGAATTCATGTTTTCATTTGGATGGCTCTTACTCTCTGTTCTAATATATGTAATTTAGGATTAATCACTATTTGAGCGAAAGGGAATTGATTCTTTCTTTTCCTTTTGGTTTTGGTGCATGGGAACTCTTATATTTTAGGGGACAGAAGGCTTCAAGGCTGATTTTGGATGGTCTGGAGATGTGAATTTTGATTTGGATGACCTAATAGTGTTAGAGCTAAATATTGATCTTGTGTTGTGTGACCTTCAGAGTTAATCCTTGTGATTTTATGTTATAGGCCATTGGACTATGTGCGTGTGTTTTAGTTGTTAGTGAGAGGGTTAGTGGATGATCATATCATCTTGATGTTGTTGTATAGTTTTTAACCACCTAGACAGGGAAATCTAAGTCATTGTGGTGTTTCCTAGAGAGTTTTGAACAACCTGGACAGTGGACTACATGCCCATGTGATTCTTGCTATGAAAATACAATTGTGAGATCACATGGAAAATGAATTCAACCTCACAGACTGAGCAATATACCCATGTGGACCCTGTGGCATAGCCCTATGATTGAAACTAAGGATGTAAGTGGGTCAATATGGTGCTTGCTATGAAAGTACATCTGGGAGAGCACCTAGATAGTGGACTCCATCTCCCGAGTGTTTAACTAAGATATCAATGTGAATTCCCCTATGTAAGCACTCCTTAGACTTTGGATAAAGCTTAGGGGTAGTCAACTGCAAGAGAGACTGTAGTTTAGCTAGCCTATAGTTGGGTGGAGAGTGGAAGTCCATCCTTTAGTTTCCAACCATCTTAAAACACTCAAATAAGTATAATGGTTTATACATATTTGTTTTATGGATTATGAAAGTGTTCTTTCTTTATGTTATTGACTAATGTATGGTCTTGTATCGTTCATGAAATAATGCTTGAATTACTATATATTCATGGTTGACCAACTATCTTATATATCTATGGTGATAATGAATTTCTTGAATTGTGTGGTTACTTCCATTTTCATGAATTACAAATTACCTTATATGTTATGACTGATTGTATGAAGTTCATTCAATATTAACCAATTATCTTATACGTTTTCAGCTATATTAAATGTTCAAATTAGGAATTTCACTTCCATGCTCATGATTGTAGGCTATCTTACAAGATGTGAGTTTCTTTTATATGTTGTGTGTTAAATGAATATCTGGTTAGTGTTGTTGGTCACTTAGTCCATAAATGATGTGACAATTCTATGCATTTGTGCACACTTATATGTTATTGCGACTAAAAAATGTAAACAACTTTAATATCCTAAAATCCACTATTTAAAACATGGTTTGTATCTTTTTAAATGGTCACAAAAACCTGTATGCCTCCTTGAAGAAGTTCACTAACATGAAACATATAATATAATGGGATTGCGTTGAGTAGCTTACCTTGTATAGTTTTAAATTTGGTTGAATTGATCTTTGGAGCTATTTATTTCTCTTACTCTATATCTATTGTACTTCTGAGAGTCTTGGTCATTATTTTCAAGAAATTTGGCATTTGGGTAGATGTCCATTGTCTTGATAAATATATATTATTTCCCTCCTCTAAATCACATTTTCATAAATCCAATGATCTGAGCATTCGATGGTGGAAAGGCCCATTACCATTATATGTAGGCTAGATCCCATCCAAGTCATATGTCTTTGTCAAAATTAAATCGCATATGGTGATCAAGGATACTGAGGTGGAAAAGGGGTTCACACATAAGAAGAGATCAAATATTCCATAGTTCAGATATTTTATACAACAACGGACCACATCCATGCATTCTAGATTTGAGAGTTGTAAAGGGCACTCACATAGGCACAAGCCCAGATGGTTTTGAAACTAGATTGTCACTCACACGAGAGTTGGATATTGACATCCAAGATCTAGGGGTGGCAAAGGTTGCGCACCCTTGAGAAGGCCTAGATGAGGAGTGGGCTATATCATTGTTGCATCATACTTGGATCCCTAGATTTGGGGGTCTAAGGGTGGGAAGAGATCTCAATACAATGTGTTGTAGCCACTAAAACCACCTTAAATTTTTTACACTTTTCATTATTTGGAGTCCTTGATCCAAATGGAAAGTGGCATCAACCCATGGAATTTACCCATGTTATTGTAACTCAAGAAGATATAAATAACATGCCTCATTTTATTAGAGGAAGTATTTGTCCACCACAATGTAGTGGTAGTTATTTCTCATTATTTCAATAAAGAGTTTCTTTATGTGTTTTCTTCTTCTTTCTTGGGCATTTAAGTTTCTTAGATATTGGTCACCTAAGATCTAGATTAGTGGTATCATAGTGGGTTGGATTCGTGACAACCATCTAGATACATGTTGTTGTTGGGAACAATTACACGTTCTCTAACTATTCTGTGGAAGTTAAATCAATTCTTGATGTGAACTAAGTTGAGTTGAATAATCTCAATGTTGCCAAGGGTGGGAGGAAGGCCTTCGATCTTGTAATAGGGGTTGCTTTTGATTATTTATCCTCATGGGCATTTTTTTCATCGATTCTCTTGAAGGATTTTTGGGTTATGGTGCACAATGGATTGTGCTCAACCATAGGATTCAACTCCTTCCCTATTGGAAGATGTGCATATTTTTTATGCATGGGAGGTAACAACAACACCTGGATGAACAAAGTGTTTCCATAGGAACAAAGGTGCTTGGTGGCTATCGTGAATGGCTTCACAGGTGAAATCAGGTGGCTTTTCCTGTTGATGGTCATTGATATCACCAAGCAAGGGTTCTGCAATTACACCCTTGACCACCTAGGCCATGGCTTTGTCAACGAGCTCCACATGCATCCATTGCATTTGCATTGCTTGGTTTTGGCATATGTCATTGTCATCCTTCCCTACTCTAGTCTTCCTTTGTTCTGGGAATTCCTCACCATAACCATGGTAGAGTCGAAACAACTAGATGACCATAATAACGATAAAGATGAACAATTAAAAATAACCTACACAAGCTTGAATAAGTGGAATTTCAAGCCAAGTGAGGCCACCATGGGATGTAGTCATATCATATTATGGATTTGAGGTGTGTTGGTTGGACTATGTGATGTTGCATTTGAATACTAACAAGAATAGAAAACTTCCTTTCGATCATGGAGATCCATCTGCATTTGAGTGCTTCAGAACAACCATTTATGTTGACGATGTGTTAATGATGGGCCTCTAAATTAGACATAAATTAAGGCCCATGCCTCTAATTTAAACATAAATTAAGGCCTATGACCATCCTTAGACACATTAAACCTCTCTTTTTGCATTAGATAATGTATTTTTAACTTTAATATATTCATTAGGAAGGTTTAAGAATAATTGCATATTTGTGTCTAATATTATTTATTTTTGTGGAATATTATGAGAATATTGGGCAGATTATGAAGATTTTGAGGAGGAGATAATTTAGGGACTTGCTCCCTACTACAGGAGGATCACTATTAAATAATAAATCAACAAGATATTATGGAATTATGGCACAGATAGTGGAACTCCAATGATTGAGAAAATCTAGGAATGTGTTCCCTGCCATTTAATACAGATTCTTAGTATTGGGAACCAGATCCACTAATTGAGGGATTTTGGTGGGGAAATCTTCCTACATTCATGGGGAATGATTCCTAATCCTTTTGTATGAGTACCAAGTCTAATTTTCCTCTAGGGAGAGATTTTCATTAGTGTTCTTGTGGAGAAAACTTGTATTTCTGCAGCTCCATTATATTTTCTTGCAGGGATGTAATTGTATTGATGAAAATAATGAAGATTGGTGTCATGTTCAGCTTCTAAATCTTGTTCTCCTCCACAAGTCTTTGAGTTTCCTTGGGCTTGGCCATCCCAGGAGCCTCAAAGCCCTTTTGTATCATTTTCTTTCCTTCTTTTCACTTCTTATTCACATGCATCTATTGTTTTTATTTCTTTCTATTTCTGCATTTAGTATTAATGATTTCTTGTTGTAGGATTGGGTTAAATGGTTGATGTAAGTTATTTTGTAGGATCAAAAGCATCATTTCATCCTTGGAAAATATTTGGAAGATCATATTAATCATTTAGCTACTTGGATTAGTCTTCTTATTCCCAAATCTAGATTTCTGGAACTCCTTTGTGGCAACTAGCAGTAAATTTATGATATTTTTTAGAGCATGCTAACGAGCTTCAATCAAGTTTATTTCACTTGTATTAGATCAAAAAAACATTCTATTTCATAAAAAAAATTACCCCATTGAATTTTCACTTGATTAGGTTAGGCATTTGATGGATTTACTAGCTCACTAGTTCTCGAATTTCTAGATTTTAGACTACTAATTTTCTGCTATTTTTAGAATGGGTTAACAAAGGTATTTTTGAATGATTCCACTTGGAATGGAAACCTAAGGCATCCTAGTCAATAAATTTTTTCATCCTATCCAATTTGGATTTGATTTTATTGGTCAATCGATGAATTATAATTTCATATAGTAAATCTGTAACATCATGTAGTAAAATATGGGATCTTGTAGGAGAACTAGTACATCCTATAGGAATCCTGTAGCAGCCTGTTTTTAGCCGGAATTGAGAAAAATCATTGTTGAAGCTGGGATTAGGCCCCTAATTGACCTCCAAGCCATCAAAATAATTGTACTCCTCTTCCTCCACACTTGTCTCCCCTGCCAAAGATCAAGGAAAGATTAGCATTTGCATTTATAAAGCAAAAAAATTAAAAAAATGAGTTCTTTTATATCTACACATGCATACAATAGTTAGTACTCTCTAGATCAGATTTCATGCTTAGATTAGTTAAAACATCACATGTGAAAAATAGGGTTAAAATAGAATTCTTTTGCAAGTAAAGTGTGTTAATAAGTAGATAGAGGATTTCATGTTACTTTACAAGCATTGTCAAATTGAGTCTTTCATTCCTACAAATAGGTAACATTTCTTTTCTCCCATGACAACAAAGTAAGGACACATTGTCTGTTTCACATATAGTGCCGATACCTCTTAAGTTTGTACGAACCCCGGGTTAATAATTAAAGTGATAGCCTTGGGAGTTGCAACATTCTTGTTGCAATACCGAGGCTCATTAGTTAATAGAAGTCAATAGAAACGGTGAATTAAATTACTATTCTCCTGCTAGTAGCCTACCACAAAGTAGAAGAATGGTTGCAGATTATCTTCTCTTGGGTTTCCCTTTAAGCTTTCTAAGGATGATGTTTACTTGACTTACGGTTGTTCACAAGAAATTGATTTAGTTCTCTCAGTTTGACTTGTGAGGGTGCAAACATTCTCCTCCGAACACTAGGATATGCATAGTATGAAGCTTTAATGGCATACAAAGGAATTTAAGCAAGGAATTATGATTTAGGTCCAAAAAAGGGTGGATAAAACCCTGAAATATACATCTAGGCTAAGATTGAAACCATTTCTACATAACCACTTCCTTCACGAAGCGGAAGCATCGAGAACCAAATTGTATGTAGTCATATTCCTCCTCGCATATGTGAGAATCATGTAATATTTTAGGAGATACAAAAGTGTGACTTCTGGTTACGGTTTTTCATGTTTCTTTGTGGTGTGGGACGGGCATGGCCGAAATCAATAATATGGGCTAGATCGGTCTTTCCATCGGCTATGATGGTGTGTCCATGTTTGTTTCTCTCATTAGTATCTAGGGATTCTTTGGAGCAGGGTATATCTTCGAGCATTTTATAAGAAAGGTCGACATTCTGAGACTTATATGGATGGAAACCTCACAACTATTTATGATTATAGGATCCACATTTATGGCCATCAATATGCTAGGATCATTATATTTAGGGTCAATTGTAGTGGGGGTCCATTACAACGTTCGTCTCTCTATTTTGGTTCCCAATCCATCAGAGTTTTTTGGATTTAAGTATTATGACATGATTTATAATTTTCTTATTCTCAACTTTTCCATTGGCTCTTTCCTCTTCTTTTGTCTATTGGCTGGGATTTTGTATGATTTTGAGGCATCCAAGAGCCATGAAATCAATGCAAGGTCGCTCCAAATTATTCGAAGTGGCATTATCTGGGAGAGCTAGATAATAACAACAACTTTGTTGGTGCCCATTGCTACATTGGTCTTCTTGGTGATGGTAGGAGTTTGTCTTCTAGGTTTTGGTTTGGATGTTTATGGCGGTAGTGGAAACAATGAAAATTCTACGTAGGAGGTACATGGTGCTTGTGGGATGTCAAACCTAGAAGTTAATATCATTGCATATTCATCTGAATCATTCTCCTTAAGCTTGCCAATGACATTTGGCATCCTTCCAACACAATACTTATTGATACATTATTTGTTTGCAAGCTAGATCGAGCATGTTGGTGCTTTTTACTCTGCATTTCTAGCTATGCATTTGGCAACTAAGGGTGCCCATGGTGATTCAGCTATCTTTGTTGACTATCTTGTAGGATATGTTTGGCTGTGAGAAAACACCCCTCTTGATGCCAAGACAATGTCATGGTGGTACTATTGAATCACAGTAATGGGAATAACAAAGGTGAAACTTGAGTACTTGGAGGAATCCCTTACAAAATATAATTGGATAGTTATAATCTACAAAGTTTAGCCACTAGATAAGCCACCAGATTTATACCATGCCTTGGAAAAACGACAAGCAAACTATATTGAGGTCCATTTGCTAGGTCATGCATTTCCAATCTCATAATTAGACCACAAGCATTACAGGGTATATTGAGGTCCATTTGCTTGATTGCTTGAGTTTTGTGAAAGTAGGGTTTTAATGGTTGCACATTTGTGATGCTTACAAGGTTAAAGTTGCGGAGAGGAGAAGGGAAACTATTGGTTGCAACTCTGAGGTAATGCCCAGAAGAAGGAGAGCCACAAGGCCAAAATCTCTAACCAAAATTTCAGTCCCAGCTACACTTGAAACACCTCAAGTTTTACCTTCAATTGAGATTGAGGAGGCACAAGCAGTACCAGAAGCTGAGCTTGAATCCAAAGCCATCATGTCTGGAGCAAGAGAGACTGAAGATCTTTCAGAAGAGGAAGCATTCAAGAAATATTTTTTTGGATTAACTAACATGGTTAGAGTCCTCTATGAAGAGAGGAATACTAGAATGGCTGGAGAGAGTTCTAAGCCCCCATATGGAGAGGGAAGCTCAGGAGATAAAAAAGATGAAAAGAAGGATTCAAAGGGTAATGGAGGAAAGCCTCCTCCATCTCCACCATATTCATTTTCCTCATCATCTTCATCATCCTCATCATCTCAAACAACATCATCTTCCACTTCCACTACAAAAACTGTTAATACTCATTCAAAAACCCCAAAGGAAAAAACTCCCTTACTCAAATTAGACATTAAGTTTGAACTTCCCATGTATAATGGTGAGGTAAATGAAGATCAGTTAGACAATTGGATTCGACAAGTAGATGTTTATTGCAGAATTCAAAACCTTCAAGAATATGACATAAAAATCCAATTGGCTTCATTGAGGCTAGAAGGAGCAACACTATTTTGGTGGGAAGAAAAAATACAAGAGGAAATGAAAATTCACGGTAAGATATCCATTTCTTGGGTTGAATTTGTTTATGCAATTAAAAGACAATTTTATCCTTTATCCTATATGCAAAAATCCATTACGAGTTGGAAAACTTTTAGGCAACTCAAGGGCCAAATAGTTCAAGACTATATCTAGGAGTTTAGGAAGAGGGTTTTGTTGTTAGGAATAAACTTGAATTCCGAAGATACACTCTTGAAATATATTGGGGGTTTACATTCCTACTTAAAACATACTATCCTTATGTTCAATCCAAGCAATTCAGATGAGGTATGTGTGCAAGCCACACAGCTTAAAGCAAGAGGAAAGAACATTCAGGAAGAGGGTAGTAAGAATAATCCATTCAAGGGTAAGGAGAAAGAGAAGGGTGGAAAATGGAAAGGAAATAAGAATGCAAGTGTGAAAAAAGAAGGGGATAAAACTATATGGCAACATTGTTCCAAAGCGGGGCATGATGAAACCCACTATTGGAAATTACATCCCAAGCTAAGGCCT
>APFE030787286.1:58136-111883 GCA_000404065.3 Pinus taeda
TCCAAAGGTATTGTTATTGGCCACGCATGTTTGATAATGTATCTCGTTTCATTAGAGGATGTTCTTTGTGTGCAACAATTAAGCCTAGCAATAGGAAACTAGGATTGTACAGTCCACTTCTGGTACCTTCACGTCTATGGGAGAGTATCTCAATGGATTTTGTAGGAGGTCTTCCATTGTCAAGGAAAGGTCATGATTACTTGTATGTAGTTGTAGACATGTTCAGAAAGATGTGTATTCTAATGCCATGTAAAAATAAAATTACAGCTGAAAAAATAGCTCATCTTTTCTTTCAAAATATTTTGGTTCATTTTGGTCTTCCTACTTCCATTTTAAGTGATCGAGATTCTCGATTTGTTGGGAATTTTTGGTCAAATTTGTGGGACATGATGGACACTAAGTTGAAGAAGAGTACATCCTTTCATCCAAAAATAGATGAACAAACCAATGTGGTCAACAGACCAATCATTCATCTTCTTATAGGATATTGTAGCAAAAATCCCAAGTTGTTGCATCAACAGTTGCATTACATACAACATGAATACAACAGGGTAAGACATTATTCCCCAAACACATCGCCATTTGAGGCATGTTTTGGGTACTTGCCAAGATCACCATTGGACTTCATCTTTGAGAAATATTTCACCATCGATGGTCATAGTGATATCGATAAGGGAAGGATGTTCATTGAGCAAATTTAGTTGATACATCACACAATGCAAGAACATCTTGAAAAAAGTCAAAGCAACTACAAGGCAAGGCATGAAAAACACCATGTCGATCATAAATTTCAAGTTAGAGATGATGTTTGGTTATATATTAGCAAAGAGGGACTTCAAGGGGAAGGTAAAAAGCTGAATCCAATCCGTTATGGTCCTTTTAAAATTCTAGAAAAGATTGGTAACAATGCATTTAAGCTAGATTTGCCTCCTTATATGCAAATATACTCTGTTGTTAATGTTGAGAATTTGAGATTTTTTGAGCCTCCTCTGATTGATGATCAAGGAAAGCATGTTCAAATTCCATCAATAGATGATTTCTCGCCAGAATATCTTGATGAACTTCAACAAGGTCTCATACTTGACAAAAGAACCAGAACTTCAAAGAGAGGGAACGTCGAATACCTTCGAGTGGGACTGAAGGGATAAAAGCCTTCTAAATCCAAATGGATGTAGATTGAGAAGGTGAGGGAGTTGTACCCTCATCTGTTGAACAATTGATAATATATTTTGGGGTCCAAAAGGCTTCCAGTGGGGAGGAATGATTAGGTTCTCAGTATTTAGATCAAAAATCAAAGTGTTCATAATCACTCAAAACCTGAATGACCACGTCCGTCTCGGTGATACGATCCCAAAAAAACTTGTTTCACTCAAAATGGAGCTCGTATGAAGAATATATTGTGTTCTATTCACTTTGCAAAATAGAGGAATTAAAAAAAAGGTGCAACCACTACATAGTCAACAGTCCGTACTGTTGACATGGCAGGGTCAAAGGTGGTCAACGGCCAACTAGGTTTCGCCAAGTGGCACATTGCAATTGGTTAATAGTGTGGTGATTTGGCTCGATTCTATTGGTCAAAGGATGGAACAATGAGGAGGGGACATGTGGCAAGCCTGGAGGCCACCACATGTCCCTCCTCAAATGATGGGTATCGGCGCACTATGGTAAAATTTTATGGTAGGTTGGCGGAGTCGAACCCGCGACCTCACCTGCACAGTTCCAATGTATTACCACTACACCACAACTTTGTTTCTTAACAATTATGGTCACTGTGTGTATCTGAACTTTAAACATGTTACGGTTGGGGGGAGGAGGGAGTAAACCCCATGGGCCAACCCCCTCCCATGTGACCATCTTTGAAAAACTAGAGGCCAATGCCAATTGTAAACCACCTTCCATAACTGTTAATGGTTACCACGACATGTGACCACTACAACATTTTATGTTAACGGCTAATCCATAAACGTTCATGAGTAGTGCTAAGTGGGATTAACCCATAATTAAACTGCACTTATCACTTAATTAATGCAGAGTTAGTTCATCGGCATTTCTGTCAGCCCCCCCAAATTTGACGGTAACTCCAGTTTTAGCAGATTTAACTGGAGTTCCTCCAGTTTTAGTAGAGAATTCCTAGGAGAAATTGATTTTTTTCCATAACTTTTGTAAAATTCGACCAAATTGGGAGCAAGAAAAGGCATTCTTAGATGATTTTGATGTTATGAGCACATTGAAGTAGGTTTCAGGAGTAGTCAAGCATTCTAAACTGCACTTTTTCCATTTTTATCTAATACAGAGGCCCAAGCCATGGAAGTTGGACCAAGGAGATGTAGCCCAAGAGGGGTGAACTCCTTCATCAAAACACTATGTTAAGTGTTCATTTTGATGGTTTGTTGTAAATTTGTTTGCTGTTGTTCAACACTTTACTTTTATACTATTTTTCTCATGAATTTGACATAAAACTTGATAAAATTTACCTATTACATTCACAAACACCATAAGGGAAACTATGCACATGAAGCAAATGATAAGCCATTGCTTTTAATTATGAAGTTGAAATTAGCACAACAAAACTAACATTCAACAACAGATCACCCACAAACCCATGGTTATGGTCAACCACACAAAACCCTTTCCATTGAAGTCCATTTTCTAGGTCACACATTGTTAGTATCACAATCATTATAAGGTATCTCTATCCTCAGATCTTTGTTCATCATGGTTAGGGGTCATCCAAAAACACACGGTTATGGGTCAACCACATAAAACCATTCTCTTCATTGGATCATATTCAACAAAATCTTCTCATGAGGGAACTTCACACAATGGGGACCATTGCTTCCTGGGGGGGGGGATGATGTGAATGGAAAGTGGTATTTACCCATGGTATTATAACTCAAGAAGGTTATAAATAACATGCCTCAATTTGTAATAGTATAGATTTTTCCACCACAATATAGCAGTAGCTATTTATTGTTTTAATAAATAGTTTCTTTAGGTGTTTTCTTCTTCTTTCTTAGGAATTTCAGTTTCTCATATATTTCCCCCCCAAGAATAGGATCAACCACCTTCTTTCAATCTCAAATGGATAAGACTCAATGATTTCTCTAATTTCACTTCTCCTTGTTAAGCTTTGGCATGCAAACTCTTGCTATTAGTGGCATCACACTTCATTATGGTGCATTGCTAAGTTACATCTCAGAACTACGATAAATATGCCCACTCACAAGCTAAACTCTGCTATCGCACTTTAGCTTAGGAAAATGTGACTACACATAACCTGTTTCACTTCCTTACATCTCAAGATTTTAGATGAAAGTGTAGTTAATGCACTAAACCGCTCACATGTGTGACATAAACTATAAACCCCCCCCCACCCCCTAAATATTATTTTACATTGCATTTTTCTGATCTGATTCCTTGGTGACATTGCACAAGGAAACACAACTTGTCACAATTTTTCACAGCAAACAATGCCACCAACTATCATGTTAGGAACTGGGTAATTCATCACACTCTTCTATGTTTGTTTGTGATTATTTCTTTTCACATTCCTTTTTCACTTAGCCTTCCCTTATCGCTTCACCTTCCCCTAACCTTTCACCTTCCAACTACCCTTAGTGTTATATATGTCTATCTTAGTGCTTTTTCTTTGTAGTCCTTTCTTTCCCTTCTTCCAAACGTCTCCCCTATCCCATACTTAGCCTTTTTCTCACCTTTCATAATTTAAAAATCTATGACAGTAGGAATACCTCCTTACTTTGAGATAATGATGCAATTGAATAATATTTTCTTGTGACCCATTTTTCCATCATTGATAACCTTCCTCTCTACTTTGTCACACTTTACCCCTATTTATTTTGATTGTGCAATAGCTTGTCGCACTTTTCCATTGCCCTTTGCAATGACATCATCCTTTAATGCGATTTATCTCATCTCTCTATGACATGCCTTCTTTGTCGCATTTCCTTGGACCTCTTATCATGTTCTACCTTGACAACCCACGAAACAACATATCACAAATTGTTAACACAATCTGTGACACACACTAAATTACAAAAATTTTCTTTAATTTTCCTAAAATTTTTGTGTTACCATGAATATATTTGAAATGGAAAGTACTATTCAACTCGAGTGTTTCAACATCTCCTCGTCAATATGAGAAATGGCTCCACCCACCAAGAGAATACTTGGAAATGAGATGGCTAAAAGTAGATGTGAAGGAGTTGTTGAAAGCCCCATTATTAGAGTGCCTACTTACATTGATACTACTTATTATGTGGATAAATAAATACTAATGACATGAGAAAACATATATCAATAATTTCCATGAAAGAGATGCCTGAAGATGAGGAGGATCATGAAGTCTATATCAATATTAAGAAGTCATGGTTTCATAATTTAGCAAAACATCTAACCATTCTTCCATGTGTTGAAATGATCAAATGTATTATTCAACAAATGTCCGAGAATCATATGAAAATCAAGAATGTTCATGGTGTACCATTAGTGGCATACATAACATCTGACATTTCCAAACATTATAAGATACCAAAAAAACATTTGACCCTTTCTCTAAGATGGTATTGCATATTTCTTGTAGCAACTAAGGATATCCTTAAAACTTGGTGGCAAGAGCTTGAAAAGTTTAGGCATTGAGTTGATGAAGTTTACAAAATAAATATGTTGAGAAAGGTTTATAAGATTTTGGAAGCAATGTGCTGCAGGATAAATGAGAGACTAGATGCAGAAATTTTTGAAGACATCTGGGTGCCTATCATATACACACGTGCCAAGGAAGGAACTATTTTCAATTGGGTAGAAGTACTAGAATATTTCATCAAGGTTATAAATGTTAAAAGGGCCAAACATACATCTAGAGGAGAATAGCTAGATTTTTACATGACATATTACTTTATGGAAGCCATATGCTCTAGATTTGAGTTTGAAGCATTGGGATGGACGTAGGAAATTTCTCATGACGTTCTACTTGTGCATATATACTGCAAGTACTTGTGGGATATTGGTTATAGTGGAATATACGCTAGAATTGTTGAAGACTTTATCTCACATGTATATTAGAAACTCTTTGACATAGAGCCACCTGTCATATCAAATAGAGCAAGGATGTCACTGCAATACATTATTAATTGGTTCACTGTAGGAGACTCGACATACATAAGAGTATTTGGAGCTTATAAATCCCCTCACCAACTACCACTATTTGTCATAAATCAAGTAGTATTGCTAGAGGTGGCATATAATTTTACAACAAGACTAACCTACACACTGATAAACATAAATAAAGCTCCATGGCCTACCCTTTGTTATGTATAGGAGCCTATTGTATGAAATTTTTTAGAGAAGCAGAAGATGAAGCTAAATAGCCAGAAAGATTCAAGTTTTGTGAACTCAGTTTTCACAATTATGACACAAGAGGTATCTCCACCCAACATTGAAAAACAATCAATTATGGTTGGTCATACACCCCAATGATTGAGGAAAATGAAGACAGAGTGAAAACATTATGTAATGCCACCAAAGCAGTTGAGGCAACCAAAGGGATTGGTAGCTCTAAGCCTACAAATAACCTTGAGCTCTCAAAGTAAGAATCATAACAAAATATGGATACCAAAGAGAAAAAAGCCACATTGAAGAGTAAATAGGGAAAGGAAGTGGATAAAAAGGAAATATTAAAGAAACAAAGAGATAAGAGAGAGGCTAAAGAAGAAGAAAATAAGAAGCAAGAGAAAGAGTTAGCAAGAAATAAATAAGAAGAAGAGAAATGAAAGTAAGAGGTAGTAAAAAAGAGGAAAGAGGAGGAGGAAATGAAGAAGAGGAGAGGAATGAAGAAGAAGAAATGGAGAGAAAACTTGAAGAGGAAAGGATTATCAAAGAGTTAGCAGAGAAGGAAGCAAAGGTCGCCAGAATGAAAGAGTTGGCACAAAAAGGAATAAAAGACCTAGTACCTCCTCTAGATGTTGCTCTTCCCACACCTATCACTAGTGGGATTTTCATACTTGAAGAAATTGGAATGGAATTTGAGGAAGAAGATCAAGTGTTGGATTTCTCGAGCTTTATATTTTATCAAGTCAAAATAGGATATCTCAAGAAAGGAAAAAATACCTAGCACGAGAACTAGGCAAACCAATATCAATCACTATAGAAAAAGCACATAGTGATGGACACCATAGCCAATCCCATAGTAATAGCTTCCAAAATAAGTGCTACCAGAAAATTTGTGAAAAAATTGGTGAATGAAGTAAAAGAGTTGAAAGAGAACTTAGCAACTACAAAGCAAGAGAATGAAAAGTTACGTACAAAGAATCAAACTTTGTTAGCTAGAAGTTGTCACAAGAAGGATTTTCTTGAAACAACCTTAGAGGAAATAAAAGTATTGGAAGAGTTCATGAGGCGAGTTTACGTTGAAATTATTCACCTCCATAAGGAAATATATCCATTTCTATAGATGCAAGAAGAACTTAGAGGAAAGGGAGCATTATTAAAACAAGCCTTAACAACAACAAGCGACATATATGGATGGAGCATAGAGTACCTTATGCACCAACTAGATTATCAAGAAAATATAAAATGGGTACTAAACAAGACAAGATACGAGTTAGAATGTCATTACAATTGCATGAGAAGCTAGGAGGGGATATGATCAGAATATTGTGTGCATGTCAGTCACTTCACAATGCTTTGGGATTCCTTGTTAAGGCACACAAGATACTCTCCATCGATGCACTAGGAGTAATAAGGTCAGATCGAGAAATTCAATAGGATATCCAAGAAATGTTAAATGCAATGAAGAAATTTGTTGCAAAAAACGATTTGAAACCTACCAAAGAAACAATTGCAAAATATATTGTGGAGCCAAAAAGAATTGCATACTAAGCTCTCAATGCTTTTGGGTTAATTACAAGCATACATAAGGATTTTATTGCTAGACACTCTCAAGTGTGAAATGATATTTGATAGGGTATTATCAAACAAAATTGGATCCATTGCCTCTAAGTACAAGGCATGGCATGCTCACTTGACATAAGAAATGCAAGTCAAGGCTCCTCACATTTCCATCATGAAATTAGTTCCATGAAGAGCTTTGTCTTTATTACTTTTAGTTTTCATGTAATCTGTAAATAAAGTAATGTTGAAATTATAAATAAAATAGAAATATAATCTAACGGAGACTGAAAAATCATGTAGCAGAAGAAGAGTCATGAGGGAATTCTAAAGGTCATGGGAGGTGAAGATTCACCCCATTTTGTATAAATATACCCTCACGGCTAGTTAGAAGAGACTTTTAGTTTTGGATTCCTTGAGCACCTTGTAGAGGAAAGCTTGTGAATTCTTTTAAGAAATAAAGCAATAGCTTAGCACTTCCACTCTTGGATTTCATGAATGATTTACGTAATGGTGCATCAAATATATTTGTTTAATTTCAAGAATCTCTCTTGGGCCACAACACGCCATTCATTCATGTGGTGTTGAGCATTGTGATATTACTCTTATGATGATTCAATGGTATGTGATTGTTACTTATGTGTTAAGAATTAATGAACTCATTTGTTGATTTGAGACTAATAACTTATTCATAATTTTTTGTTGATTCATGTTTTTAACACTTCGTTATTATTTTAGAATTGATTCGTGATTGAAAATGGATATATTCTTATGTTCGTGCATATTAATTAAATCTTCTTACCATTCTTTCTTTAGGATTTATGTCAACTTACTTATCTATTGGTATATTCTTTGTTTATCTTACTTGAAGCATTTCAAAAATATTTTCTAACCTTTTTTTTTTTGTAGAAGGTTTATCAATAATTCATTTCTCTCACTAATTCTATCCAAAATAAAATTGACAAAAAAACATCGAGGCACCTAGGCCCACATACTGTATGGGACTCCTATCCCAAACAGTGTAAGGACTAATTGGGATTTTGCACCAGGGAGATCACCTAACCATTGGTAGAGCATTGTGACCCATTAATAGTTTTTTGTGTTAGGAGGAGGACCACCATTATATGGCTGAAAAATTCTATCACTCTCAACATCCTAAATTATCTGGGCAAGATAGCAATCAAGTTGGTTCCCCTCAACCAAACCCTCAAACATTTAAAAATATTTATTTTGAAGAGAAACCCTCTCCCAAGAGTTCTGAGCAGTTGTATGAGGTATCTTAGGAGGAGTTAAGAGCTCTCATACCATTCACTAAATAAAATTTTAAGAAGTTTGGAATTCTTCCACTCACCCCTATCTTTCTTCATAAGCATACAAGTAAAGTAGAAACAATTGGTCATGGAGGAGTGTTAGTTAGTTCGGTTGACGATTTGGCTAACGCTTCGTTAGATGATTTAGTAGAATTTTTGTATAAACCTCTCTTGTTCCCACTTTCAGATGAAGAAGAGGAATGGTCACCTTGTGGTGAACATATTGGAGGAGTAGTAGTTGGTGACAATCATGAGGTTGAAGACAAAAGACCACAGATTGGGGATAATTTAGAAGGTGAAGATATTGAATTTGAGAACAAAGATAGTGATATTGAAAGTGAAGGGGAAGACTTGAACAAAAATATGGCATAACCAATTATCATGGATGATAAAAGGGGCATTATACATTTAAGGTCCTTAACATATTATGGCTCGCCGCCCAAAAAATTGTATTCCAAAGTTCAACCCAAAAAAGGGTACGCTCACAAAGGATCATGTTAAGGCTTTATACTTGGCCCTAAGGCTAATGAATGTTCAATATGTGGATGTTGGATGTATACTATTCCCCTACACCTTTGAGAATAAAGCCTCTGCTTGGTACTTTAGTTTCCCACCTAATTTCGTTACAAATTGGGAGCAATTTTAAGAAGGCTTTCTTGTAGAAATTTGTTGAAGAGAAAACAACTGCTATGTTGTTAAAATACTCAATTGCATTAAACATGGATAAAAGGGAGAAATTTAAGGATTTCAACCAATGGTTCACAACTACACTGAATAAATTTCTTGTTGATATGCATTCCACGATTAGATAACGATTGATTATTATACAACATGCCTACCTTCTAATATAACAATGCTTGTGAAAAGGGCAAGGAAAGTTACATTGGAAGAGAACTTCAATAAATCCTTTTCAGTTGAAAAATATATGATTTATATTGGTGTACATAACCATCAATATGAATCCAATTCCGATGGGAAAAACCTCAAACAACCCATAGTAAATCTTTAGAGAAAGAGGCAACCGACTTGGAGAGTGTACTAAAGATAGTGAAGAAGTGAGCCACTAAATTTACTTATTTGAGGAAGAGTATTTGGGAAATATCATCAAGCAACAAATCTCATAGGGAATTCTTTAAACACAATAATAATCCAATATCCAAGTTGGTGCAAATCTCCAATGTGAATTTGAATGTTGAGGAATTGAGCATGGGTAATTTTTTCACTTTTCATAAAGGAAATCATTCTGAAGAGAATTGCCCATAGTGGATTAATGCAAGGAATAATAAAATTAATAAACCTCTAGACCAACCATCTATCAAATAACAATTTGAAGAAAAAGTGGGAGAGGAATGTCCTTCAGTAAACGATGAGTCCAATGTGGGGTCATCAATATCATTACTGGATATAGTGTTTGATAAAGATACCCAACCAATTGGAGAAATGTCTATTGGAGAAATGTAACTAGCTAAGGTCACCAAATCTTATAGTTTGTGAAGTAAAGGGCCAGTAGTTGAATCAACCCCTCAAGGTAAAGGTAAAACTTTGTTGAGCCAGATAATTCCACCTAAAGTCAATGTTCAAATTTCAGTTGCTCCAACTAAGAATAAGCAACCAACACACGCTACTTTGGGGAATGCTAAGAGTAATGCAAACAATGCCAAAACCAACAACAAGCCTTCATCAGTCACCTCTTCAAACCATCCAAATAAAGGGAAATATGAATATGGATCAATTAAATACAATATTATTGATTACCTAAAGAGGAAAAAGGCTAATATGATGATGTATGATATGTTTCAACTTCCTCAATAGAGAGAAATTATATATCAAACATTTGGGTCTTCTGCTACTCAGAGTCTGTTTGATCCTACCCCTTCTTGCTTCGAGAATACCACATCATGAGATCAAGGGAAGGCCATAGGGATTGAAAAGGATATTATCAACATTATTAACAGTTTAATATCTCAAACTCTGCATTTTCTACTCACCTTTGAAATTTTTAATTACGATGTGCATAATTGTTTAGTAGATTTTGGTGCATCATAACTAACGTCATGCCATTTTCAGTGTCCAAAATGATAAATGCAACTCCATAGAAAAAAAATGAAAATATTATACAACTTGATAGAAGTGAGGTAAAAGTGTTTGGTGAGCTCAACACTGTACTCATCATATTATGTTCATATCCTAAAGTTCATCAATTTATTGCTATAATGGTAATTGATATATCAGAAGCTTGTGGCCCATTACTGAGTAGATATTGGTCTCATAAAATTCAAGGATATTTTGCTTCTGATTGGTCTCATTTGTGGCTACCTATAAAGGTAAGAATAACCAGATACAGGTTAACAATGATCCACACTTGAAATACACAGTGACAAAATTAGCGGGGTACAATGAACCCATTAGCTTTTCTCAATATATTCTTGGGAATTATTTCTTGGAATCATAATTTGGATGTTATAATGTGTAGCCATCACCCATCCCATTAGATAAATAGTCATAACTCCTTCCCTGCAATTTGACTGGTGCAAATGGAACTTTCATCATAGATGTAAATAACTTTAGTTTTGTTAATAACACTGTAAATACTAACATTTGGACTATATACTATGATGGATTGAAAAAGCAGGATGGAGCCAGTGTAGGTTGCATCCTAGTGGGCCCTAATTGGAACAAAATTCTCATCTCATGTCATTTGGAGTTTCAATGTACCAATAACACTACAGAGTGCGAATCATTGATATTTGGTTTAAATAAAGACATTGATTTTCAAGTAGAGTGTATCGACATTATCGATGATTCATAAATAATCACCCGTCAGATACAAAATTCAATTCATTATTTATCACCTCATCTAAACAAGTACCAACAAGAGGTACGACACCTCATTTCTTACTTTAAATCTTTTAATATTATATTAGTGCCTAGGATTAATAATGTTATAGTAGACACTTTAGGAAATGTAGAAGCTCAATTTGTGCCTCTTAGGGATGGTTCCTCGATTGAAATTGTTTATAAACTTGTAGATCCTGAAAATATTACTTACTTTCGTATCTTTAATGATGACCAATAGATCTTAGAGTTCCTCACAAACTCAAGCATGTTCAAGGATACGCCAATTAATGAAAAAGCGCATGATAAGTCCTTAGATGAAAGAGATAATATGCGTGAAGGAAATCCCATGCCTAAAGGTGTCATATCTCTCAAAAAACTATATTATCTGTATCATAATTTTTGAGGTCCTCTTAATACAATGATACAAAGTTTTAAATTCATGCATGAACAATAAATCTGGGTATCGATAAAGATCCTAATTTTATAACCTCCATATTTTTTGTACTCTAGAGGAATGTCAATCATTCATACAACTATTCAAATTGTATTGAGATATATTTTCTTGGATGTATGACGATCTTAAGACATACAACACCAGAATTATTCAACAAATCATCCCATAAAAGAAGGTGTCAAATTGTTCCAACAACTTTGGAAGTATTAATACAAAAAAAACTAAAGGTCAAATTTTTGGGTGCACGAATCTTCTTTAAGGTCGAACATTCTACTTGGGTCTAAAATTTGGTGCTAATTAGAAATAAGTCTAGACAAATATGACTATGTGTAGACTTTCACAATTTGAATTGTACATTAGACAAAGACAATTATCCCCCCAACTATGGAACACATATTGCAAACAATATTAGGGTATGAAATGTTTTCCTTACTTGATGGATTTTCTGGATATAACCAAGTTTTAATATCATATACATATAGGCTAAAGATAACATTCAAGACGAGTGGGGTACCTTTGCATTCAGAAGGATACCATTCAAACTCATTAATATTGGAGCCACATTTCAAAGAGATATGGATATTTCATTCATAGTATTAATTGGGTAGAGCATGGTTGTATACTTAGATGATGTAACAATATTCTCCAAGATAATATGAGACCGTTTACATCATCTCAAACATATTTTTGAGTGATGTAAAAAGTACAAGATTTTTCTCAATCCTAAGAAGAGTATTTTTTCCATGTCCAAAGGAAATATCTTAGGACATATTATAGCAAAAAATGGGATTATTGTGGATTCAAAGAAAGTTAGAGAAATCACACAAATTCCTTTTCCCAATGGAAATAAGGTGATGCAATCTTTCTTAGGTAACATCAATTTCATTCACAAATTTATATCTTGTTTTTCCCAAATTGTGAAGCCATTGCAAGACATTATTAAGAAATATGTTACCTACAAAAGGAATCAAAATGAGAAAAAAGCCTTTCCTAAAATAAAGCAAGTCATCGTTGATTCCCCTACCCTCTTTATTCCTATTTTTGACAAGGAATTTATGCTCTACGTATTTGTATCAGATACCTCTCTAGCAATCGCTTTTTCGCAAAAAAATGGTTTGGGAAATGAATGGCCCATATCATTCATGAGCACCTAAATGCAAGGATTTGAGCTCAATTATCCAGATATTGATAAACATGCATATGTATTGTATAAAGTTATAAAACACTTTAGGCCATACATATTGAATAGCCATGTGAAAGTGATCATTCCCCATCCTGCAATCAAATCATTGTTTGTACAAAAGGAATTGGGAGAATGACATGACAACTAGCTGACATCTCTACAAGAGTATGGCATGGAGTTTGAACCAAATCACTCTATCAAGGGACACAAATTGTGAAAATTATCTACAAAAGATAAAAATCCCTTAATGGAAGAAGTGATGGGATGGGATGAAGAAATAAACATATATAACTATGATTCCGTACGTGCACTACCTCTAGAATCATCTTGGTAATGTTGAATTGAGACAATACTTAGAACATGATACTTTGCCTCCATAACTAACTACAAAATAGAAACAAATTATCATAATTAAGTCCACACAATATGAGTTGGTCCATGGAGTGATGTTTATAAAAAACCATGATGGAGTTCTACTATGATGTCTAGAAGCTCCTAAAGTAGATAAAGTCCTTAAGAACTTCATGATGGGCTGGTTGGAGGCCATTTTTACAGAGCTACAATAACACATAAATTATTCGGGAAGGATACTATTGGCCCACATTGTTCAAGGATACCCACGCGTATGCAATAAAGTGTTTATTTTACTAAAGATGTGCTAGGAGGGAGAGAAGGGAATCAACCCCGCTACAACCAATAGAAGAACCTTTTCAACAATGGGGATTGGATATCACTGGAGAAATCACCCACACTCATCAAAACAAAACAAAAAAATATTCTTATGGCTATCGATTATTTCACTTGATGAGTTGAGGCCATTCCATTAAAGAAAGTGAATAATCAAGAGGTGATTTAGCTTATTGAACAAAGCATTATCACTAGGTTTGGCATTTTGACTTATCTTGTTTTTGATAATGCTACATACTTTTCATCATTGATATTATATATTTTTTCTTTGGATAATGGAAATATACTTAAGCATGCATCTAATTACTATCCCCAATGAAATGGGTAGGTTAGCCAAATCGAGTAATAAAAATCTTATTCAAATGCACAAGAATACTGTGTTATCTCAACAAAGAAATTGGCATACTATAAGTATAGCATTGTTGTTTATTCCTAGAAGCATTTTTTTTTGTAAAATATATCATCACATTACATATATAGTAGCATAAATATTTCAACCAAATGAAAAGGTAAAGCTATCAATTTGAATGTACATACATACCTGGTTTTCCCATTTCATATTGATCCTTGGATGATGTTGCTCCATGGGAAAAATCGAGTATTGTTCTTTGATCATCAAATTGACCAATTCCTCCTTGCCTCTTTGGGATTAGCCTCTTTAGCTCCCAAACCCAAAAGACTTCGAGATCAAAGTCTTCAATCCCTCGTGTCCAAAACTCTATGAGTAGTGCTCAAGTTTCCTAGTTTTTTAGGAGAGTCTAGAGCCCCAAGCTCATCCCTAAGATTTGCTCTAGTGATAAACTCCCTTCAACATGGCTCTCCCTGTATTTTTATTTCTCATTTCATCCAAAAAGAACCCTCCCCCGCCACTTCACCCTTTTCACATTCCTTATAAAAGAGGTTTCTTCCTTTTCACGAAAACTCCCCCATTGCCTCTGCATAAACTATTTGTTAAGTTTCCCTCGATCGCCAGTCCTCTTCTTCTCATAATAAATTTACTTTATTATTATATTTTTGTTTATTTGATCACCTGCCATTTGACGTGGTCATAGATGGATTTTATTGATTTTAGGTGGTCACCCTCATTTAGGTTTTAACAATATATTTATAATCATAAAATTTGATTTGCTTGACTTGTGTCGGTTCTCAAGTTTCTTTTAAATCTGATTATTAATTAACACACTTTTTAAATGGACTTATTAATTAAAGGGTTTATTAATTGTAACATTAATTTAGTATACCCGTTAAATTTTATTAAAGAATTCTAAACTTAATACATTTATTACATTCTTAATAGCTAGGTATTTAATTTAGTATTAATTCATTTATCTATGTTTAGACATTCTTCATAACCAATTAGTATGTAAACTAGTGCAATGCATGTGATGCATGCATATGTAGCTATCATATGCATGCCTCATATGTATTCTAATAATCCTATTCTACTTTTAATTCAGGATGGGTCATTACATACGTCCCTCCTTCATAAAACTTTTTCTCGAAGTTAGGGTTTATACAATATATCAGTAATTACCTTAGTGATTAATCTGGTCATGTAAGGATTGCACTCCTTAATTGAATTCTTGTTTATAATGTGAGGACACTTAAGATTTTTATTTTGAACATTCATTGGTTACACTTTAGTAGTCATACCCTGCTCCAACAATGTTTACAAGCTATTATAAAATCATCCTATCCTTCCTAATCTTTTCTATCCCCATCATATATGTCTTCTACTAGAATATAACATGGTGTTAGCTACGCTGACCTAACCATCCATAAAACCTGAGGGTGGGATCATCGACTACATTGACCTAAATTCCCTAATAGGCATATGGCATTCATCATCATGCATCTATCGCAACTTGCACAGTCCTCTTGTGATTCTAGGTTTTGGAGGATAAACAGTGGGAAACACCTCCACACCTCCTAGTAGGACCATGGTCAACACCCTATCATGGAATCTCATTAGGCCTCAACTATTCGTGGAGTAGTTTCATCACATGGTTGGTTTGATAACAATATCATCTACAATATGAACACTTGTCTACACATTATAACATATGCATCAATATATTCAAAACCAAAATAACAATATCATTTGCAATATAAACATTTGTCTTCACATTATAACATATGCATAAATATATCCAAAACCAAAATAGATTCAAATAATCAATTTCTAGCATTCATATTTGTTGACATTTATGATAGTGATCTTTGAGTTCACATAACATATTTTTCTATTTCTAGCCAATATACGTGTAATGAGCTTTCACATTAAGTAGTCAAGTGTGGTCACTCTAATTATATCCATCTCATCAATAATAAGAAATATATGGTCTTTAACATAATCTCACATGCTAATAAGTAAAACATAATATGTAGATATTTCATTCATAACATAATTCACATTGGTATCCATGTACCAACAATGTGTACATATTTAATTAAGCATACATGAAAAAACATAATCATTTGAAATAACATTCTCACGTGTAACTCTTCATAATTATAGATACATTCAAAATGATATCCTTATGTATCTGGCTAAATAAAGTAGGGATTTACAAAATAAAGTTTTAAGTGTTTCAAAAATCGAAACAGGCTGGGATAATTCTAGCAGATGGTGTTCGTGTCTTCCCAAGTAGTAGACCTAGGACTATACTTGTCCTATTGGACCTTAACTTGGTATACTAGGCGGTTCCTGAGTTGTTGAACCCTACATTCTATTATACATAATGGTTCGACCAAAATATATCCATCATCTGATACCTACAAATCCTTCCATTGAAGGTTATGAGATTCATCAACTATGTAGTGTCTTAGTATAGATATGTGAAAAACATTATGAATTTTATGCAAGTGGGGTGGTAGTGAAAGACAATAGGTGATTGGTCCAACTCTTTCCATAATTTTAAATCGCCTAATAAACTAGGGTGACAACTTTGTTCCCTTTCCAAACTAGATGGTGCTTTTTTTTGGTTGGCTACATATAAAAACCTAATCTCCTACTTCATAATTCCTATCTATCTTGTGAGAATCAACATAACTTTTCTATCTATCTTGTGCTTCGTTTAATTATTTCCTAATTTGTTTTACCTATTCCTCCATATCTTGAATTAATTTTGGTCCCACTATTGCCCGGTCCTTTAACCTGTCCCAAATTAGCAGTGTTCTGCAAGGTCTTCAAATGGAGGCATTCTAATTTAACTGTGGTAACTCTTATTATATGCAAAGTCAACCAAGGGGAGGTAATTTTCCTAGTGTGTTTTTTGGTCCATAACATACATCCTCAACATATCTTCCATTACTTGGTTCACCCTTTCTATATGTGCATCAGTCTTAGGGTGATAAGTTGTACCTAAATTTAATTGGGTTCCTAAAGAAAACTACATGAAAGTCTAAAACCTTGAAGTGAATCATGAATCCCTATCTGATATGATCTTATCAGGAACTCTATGGAACTTGATAATTTCATTTATAAATACCCGAGCTACATGAGAAACTTCATAAGTATATTTTATAGGAATAAAGTGAGCACTTTTCATTAGTTCATCCACTACAACCAAAATATTGGCATTGTGCCTTTGTGGGGTAAGAGATATCCCTACAACAAAATCCATAGAAATCACCTCCCACTTGGTCATAGGAATTTCGTGTGGTTGTAGGAGACCTGCTAGGTGATGATGGTCAAATTTTACTTGTTGACATTCCAAACATTTTGCAAGGAATTGGACAATATCACATTTCATACCTTCCCAAAAGAATAGTTTCCTTGTGTCAGCATCCACTTTCTTTAAACCCAGATGTGCACAATAAAGTGGCATGTGGGATTCCGCGAGGATGGTGTTTTAGATATCTCCAATATTCGTGATATACACCCTTCCTTGGAATCATAAAAATCCATCATTCTCTAGTTCATATCCTTCAAATTTGGGTTCTCTTAGACCTTTATTTTGAAGCCCAAATCTTACTTTTAAATACTAACTATTTTCCAAGAGATGTTCTAGCACTCACTCCCTCAAATCTACCTTAATGTGGATAAGGAAAAAAATCCTTGGTCTTCTACTTAGAGCATCTTCCAGTACATTCTCCTTCAATTTGATGTATGAAATTCCAAAGTCTTATTCGCTTAAGAACTCATTCCGTTGTCTTTTCCTAAAATTCAATTCCCTTTGGGTAAACAAACATTTTAGGCTTTGGTGATCACTTTTGAGCACAAAGATTCTCCCTACAAGGTAGTGTCTCCATATTTTTAAAGCTAGCATTACAATGACCAACTCTAAATCATACATGGCATAAAATTCCTCATGAGGTTTTAACTTCCTTGAGGCAAATGTTATTAATCCATTATCTTGCATTAATACTACACCTAATCCTTGCTTGGATGCATCGGTACATATAGTAAAGTCCTTGTCCATGTCAAGTACTTGCGAGATTGGTGTGTTGGTCAACAATAAGGTGAGCTCAGTGAATGCAATGTCACATTCCTCAGTCCACTCATATCTAAATCCTTTGCATTAGAGGGTTGTGATAGGCTTTGTAATTTTTGTGAGAACCCTTATACAAACCTTTGATAGTATTCTACTAAACCCATAAAAATATACACTTCATGCACATTTTTCAGTATATGCCAATCCATGATTGCTTTTATCTTCTTAGCATCAACTAAGATCCCTTCACCAGATATAATATGACCTAGGTAATGACTATTATTCTAAAAGAAGGAACACTTAGATAACTTTCCATATAGCTAGTGCTCCCCAAGGCAAGATAATAATTTCTGCAAGTGTTCTTCATGCTCCTTCTCATTTTTGGAGTAGATGGGGATATCGTCTAGGAATACTTGTACAAAGCGGTTGAGATACTTATGGAAAACCCTATTCATAATATTCAAGAGTACTGCAGATGGCATTGGTCAACAAAAATAGCACAACTATGAACGTGTAATGGCCAAAGTGTGTTTGGAATGTTGTCTTAGGAATATCACTCTCTTTAATTCTTAATTGAGGATAACCAAACTATAGATCAAATTTTGAAAGGACAGAAGCTCCTTTAATTTGGTCAAACAGATCATCAATCTGGGGCATTGGGAACCTATTATTTATTGTAGCTCAGTTTAAGTCTTGATAGTCTATATAGAGCCACAAGGAACCATCCTTCTTCTTGACAAAAATTACAGGTGCACTCTAAGGAAAGATATTGGGCCAAGTGAGTCCTAAGTCTAATAGTTCTTTCAACTGTATTTGATATTCTTGAAGCTCCGGAGCCATCATTTATAGGGTGTTTTAGAGATTGGTTTTGAACCATGTTTTAATCATATTGTGAAATCAAGCTCCCTTTCAAGAGGTAAGCCTGTCAGTTCCTTTGGAAAAATATCTAGAAATTCAGGTAACATAGGATATTGCTATAGGAATAGTCCCTTTTCTTTTCTTACTTCCTTTACTACATATACTTGACAACCTTTTCTTAGGAAATGATTCATTTGAATTATTGAGACAGAGCGTGAATATACCTTCCTTTTAATACCCTAGATTTGGATTGACTCCCCTTCATCATTTATGTAGAGAATTCTCTTTGCATAAGACCACCGAGGCCTAGTGAGCTTCCAACCAATCCATCCCTATGATGAGGTCATAAGTTCCTAAGACAATGACATATACTTTTAACTTAGTCAAATAGACCCCTAAATCAACCATGTATTCCTAAACACTTGACCGTATGAAATGTAGTTCCCTTGAATCCATTTCTACCTATCTAAAATCATTTTTCTTACGTGATGTTAACCCACATTTATATAATGTATATTTATAAATCAAACTATCAGTTGCACTAGAATGAAATAATATTTTGAGGTTTATGATATTAAATGTACCTTATGACTCCACCACAGTGGATTGATCCCCTTGCACTATTATTTGAGTTCCTTGAAAAATATTTCCTTCCCGTCGTACTTCTTCCTCTACTAAAAATTACTTAAGAGTTCCATTATCTCATGTTAGACCCTTATGAAATCGCAAATACAACATTAACTGCCATTAGAGTCCTTTCTCCTGGTCCCCTTGGAGTAAAATTATTACCATAAGGAGGTGGCCTCGAATTACCTCCCATGAAGAAGTTCTAGGGGTTTTCCCTAGAAATCTTGGTTGTGGGGGTCTCGTTGGCCTAATGTTCCTTTTGATCCCTAAGTTCTCTTATGTGTAACATTGCCTCTACAACTAATGATGGCCTCCACATTCTAGCCATGGCCATAATTCGGGGGTTTAATCCATACACAAAACACTCAACTTTGCGTTGATCAATATCTAGATAGGGGACATATTTTATGAGTTCCATAAACCTCATCTCATATTCCTCCACTTTTTTGTTACCTTGGACTAATGTGTGAATGGTTCCATCTTGTTTCTCTTGAAATTAGGGTGGCAAGTACTTTGCGTGAATTTTTCCTTGAACAACTCCCAAGGTACGTTGTTTGATGTGAGATGCAACAATTTTTCTAAATTTCCCCACCGAATCAAAGCACTTCCCCTTAGCTAGAATATATAGTGATCTTGATTTTTAGATCTCAGAGTAGCCATAATATTAATTTTTATTTTCGACATTTCGACGTTTCAACATTTTGTACAATGTTAGTTTTTGTTTTCGATGTTTTGACGTTTTGAGTCAATACCAATAGCTAGAATATATAGTGATATTTTTCTTGGAGGTAGAAGCATATTCCTTTAGCGCAAAACACCTTATCATACATTGCAACCATGCTTCTTCATGTTCTCCAGCTCGCCCTCCCGAGAATTCCAGGAGCTTAATCTTTTGCATCTCCCTAGAAATATCCTCATGAGGTTGTATATGATATGATCCTTAAGATCCCTCTAGGTTTCCTTCCTCAAAATGAGGTCATTCTTCCTCAGTACCAGTTGTTTGCACCCCTTTTAGTATTTCTAATATTGCTTCCAACGAGCACATCAAAATGGTTACCTTAGGTGCTAGAGCGATTGGTGTTAATGATGATGTAGGTGGTGGCGATGGTGTTGTTGTTGGTCATCCTTGTCATTGATATGTCTCTACCATCACAACTTTGTTTTGGTCATTAAAAAAAAATATTATGAGTATCCGAGGTCGGTCATCGTTGTCATTGATATGTCTCTACCATCGCAACTTTGTTCTGGTCATTAAAAAAAAAGATTATGAGTATCTGAGGTGTAAAATTAATTTACAAAATATAACATCATAAAATTAAGATTGTATTGGTTATATGATTTCTACTGTTATTACCTATAGGCTGGTGTTACTGATACTAAGGTCAAGGAGGGTGGTATTGTTACCTGCTTATCATAATTTTAGGGGCACGTTTTTATTATTTGTAACAATGTGTAACAATACTTATCATACTATGTAGGTATTTATAATTCATCAAGGGTTGTTTATTAATGGTTTTAGTTCAATGTTTTCAATATTTAGCAATGTTGTTCCACAATCTATCTTTAATAATGCCGCCATATTACAATCTATCCATATGATTCTTGCATGGATTCCTCCTTATGATGTTTAGTTATCTTGTGGATTGATTTTGTAGGGTATACGACCAAAGTCCCACATTGACTAGAAGTGGGGAGGATCATGGGTGTATAAGAATGGACAAATATCTCCATTGGTATGAGGCCTTTTGGGGGTAAAGCCCAAAAACAAATCCATGAAGGCTTAGGCCCAAAGTGGACAATATCATACCATTGTGGAGATATGTGGTGCCTAGAGTCCTTACAAGTGGTATCAGAGCCAAGTTCCGAAGTTAGCGAAGTGGATGAATCCTCGGAATGCCGAATATCTCCATTGGTATGAGGCCTTTTGGGGGTAAAGCCCAAAAACAAATCCATGAGGGCTTAGGCCCAAAGTGGACAATATCATACCATTGTGGAGATATGTGGTGCCTAGAGTCCTTACAGATTGATCCAGGTGGATGTTGGTGGCCACCCACTTATCCCACTTGGACCCCCACAACTGTCTCTTTCATTTTTTCAATTTCCGTAATTGTAGTAGAATTTACTATTTTTAGCAGTTTTTCGGGTCCTAAACTTCCGGAGCCGTTTTGAGGCCCTAAATGACATTTTTTGGGAAATCTGGGAGCAACATGGGTCCATGAACCGATGTTTCTCTTCCCAATGTTATATTTCTCGGATATATCTTTCTAATGAGCTATTGTACGCGTCAAACGGAGATTGGGTGCCAAAGTTACGACCTCGGGAAATTGATGTACCAATTTACCCAAACGGGGCCCACAATTTGGCATTTCTCTTCTAGGGTTAGGTTTTGGGATGTTAAGGGTTTTCCATTGTTTCTCAACAATAAATAGGCTTTCGAGCCTCATTGTAACAAAGTTCAGAGGCATGTAGCCGCCACATCTCTTCTCAGAGATAAGCTATCATCGACCTAGCTAGTTTATTTCCATTTCCGTTTGTAAGCATATTTCAGTATTTTACAGTAATGAAATGAAGTATTATTTCTGCTACATATCTGTCTCTATGGTTATCTCTGTATTTTATTACATTCCTATTTAAATTTGGATCAGTGGTATCAGAGCGGTTTGCTTTTTCTCTGTTTTTACTTGCATGTCCCCAACGAGGTCGGGATATAAGGAGTT
The DNA here is from genome assembly GCA_000404065.3 of Pinus taeda. Lineage (NCBI taxonomy): Eukaryota > Viridiplantae > Streptophyta > Pinopsida > Pinales > Pinaceae > Pinus > Pinus taeda. The sequence goes on from APFE030787286.1 coordinate 80,150, forward strand.
AGGGCTTGAAGTGGTTGAACCTTTGCAAGACCAACCTCACAAATATTGACGGCTTTCCGTAGCAGATGAGAAGAAAGACAAGGGGGCAGGAGATCCTATCAAAATATTGCTCGAAGAAGCCCTCGAGCGGCAAAGGAACGTGATGATGGATAACTTTGTACAAATCCTTCAACGACTACCCAGAGGCGACGCATCAGCTTCCAACAACTACTTTGGAAACACCACACTATTTAAGGTATGAGTTAATTTTGAAATCCTCATCTTCGAGGGTCAAATAGATGCAGATGTCATAGATAAATGGTTAAATATGCTAGATGGGTATTTTTCTGTTCATGAATTATCGAGTCAGGAAAAGATTACTTTCGCTCTTCTCAAAGCAACCCCCCATGTTAAGGACTGGTGGGAAACCTACTGCGAACAGAAGAAGGAAAGTACAGGCTCACTATTTTCAGCTGTAGCCACTTGGGATTCATTCCGATACGCCGTCAAGGAGTAGTACTACCCTGTCAAAACCTATGAAGACAAATACATCAAATGGACGACACTGTAGCAGGGATGAGACCAAGATGTGTCGGAGTTCACAAAAATTTTTCATACCCTTCGCACACAGTTTGGTATCAAAGATTCTAAGCTTCATCTGGTACTCAAATACTGTCGCTACCTACATAGATACATCCAAGAAGAGATGGAGTTCCTGAACATCTCCTTGCTTGGCACGACGTACTGATACGCTGTCAAAATCAAGCAAAAGTTCAAACAGAAGAAGCGAGACTTTGGATCTGCAAATCCAAAGACCAAAGGACAAAGCTAAGGCGGGGTGACCCAAGACAACCCATCGAAGTCGCAAGAAAAGAACAACACCACGAAGTCGAAGAAGGACACAGGAAAGTGGTGTGAGTTCCACAAGAGTCCCACTCATAACATAAGTGAGTGTCAGACCAAGCAGTCGTTAGTGGCCGAGTTGAAAGTTTCAGAATCAGATACATGTTTTGACCCTGAGTCAGAACCTGACAAAGGGAATGGAAAAGGAAAGCCGATCATTGATGCGGAGCCTAGCGTCATTGTTGCCACCACCAAGATCCAGAAGAATGAGCCCGAAGACCTAGAGGCGGGGGAGAATCTTTTCCACTCGCATATGTGGGTGAAGGGTTCGCCGCTGCAATTCATTGTCGACAGTGGTAGCCAAAAGAACCTTTTTTGAGCAGAGGTCATGAAGTGGTTGGGCCTACCGACTACACCACACTCGCAGCTGTACAGTATCGAGTGGCTTCATGAAGGACGAGATCTCAAAGTTTGCCAGTAGTGCTGCCTTCCCTACAGTATCAAGCCTTTCACAGAAGAGGTATTGTGTGATGTTATACCTCTGGATGTTTGTGATGTATTATTAGGCCAACCATACTTGTGGAGGCGACATGCTATGTATGAGTCAAGGCCTCGCGCTGTCATTATTTCTTTGGATAATTCATTATACAGGATACCAGAGGTAGCCCCACCTACCGCCATCTCTTTGATCTCTACTAAGAAAGGCAACAAGCTCATTTCACAGACTAGGAAATTTATTTTCTGTCTAGTTTGCTCCCAAAGTAAATGGAAGATCATCACCACATCCATGACCCCCGCGAAGGGTTCCTCCATGCAGCAACAACAACAAAGGAATACGGTCATGACAGAACACAGGAACAACTTCATGTCACCCACAGCGGTACCACACAAGCTTCAAGTGGGCAACAAAGTCTGGCTGCATCTGCAGAAAGAACGCCTTACAAGAGCCCATCAGAAGCTCTGACCACGCCGACATGGTCGTTACAACATTACCAAGGCTATGGGATTCAATGCTTTGGAGCACAACATTCCTCCATTCCTTCGCTTGCACCGAATTTTCAATGTGGACCGTCGTCGACCATGCTTCCCACCATTATTGGACACATTCGAGAATGCAGAACAATTCACAAGGGACCAAGTTCAACAGATGGTGGAACTCAACGCAATGAGGACCATTGCTTCCTAACGGAGGAGGAATGATCCAGGTGGATGTTGGTAGTCATCCACTTATCCCACTTGGACCCCCACAACTGTCTCTTTCAGTTTTTCAATTTTTGTAATTGTAGCAAAATTTACTATTTTTCGCAGTTTTTGAGGTCCTAAACTTCTGGAGCCATTTTGAGGCCCTAAATGACGTTTTTTGGGAAATATGGGAGCAACATGGGTCTATGGACAAATGTTTCCCTTCCCAAAGTTATAGTTCTTGGATAGATCTTTCTAACGAGCTATTGTACGTGTCAAACAGAGATCGGGTGCCAAAGTTACGACCCCGGGAAATTGATGTACCAATTTACCCAAACGGGGCCCACAATTTGGCGTTTCATCTTCTAGGATTAAGTTTTGGGATGTTAAGGGTTTTCCATTGTTTCTCAACAATAAATAGGCCTTTGAGCATCATTATAACAGAGTTCAGAGGCATGTAGCCCCTACATCTCTTCTTAGAGATAAGCTACCATCGCTCTAGCTGGTTTATTTCCATTTCTGTTTATAAACATATTTCAGTATTTTATAGTAATGAAATGAAGTATTATTTCCACTACATATTTGTCTTCATGGTTATCTCTGTATTTTATTGCGTTCTTATTTAAATCTGGATCATTGATGTTTTCGAAAATATATATATTTGAAATATAACCCAATCTTACAAATAAACAAATGTAAATGAATAAAAGTATAATCTCAAATCAACTTATAGACATCTACATACATTGAATTTTATATTTATATATAGATAAACAAATGTAAATATATACAAAATATTCTACAATATAAATACATTATATAAATACTAAACAATCATATATATATTAATTCAAAATATATATATATGTGTTCAAATTTAAAGTAAATATAAATTCATTATATAAATTATAATTTATTTACCTATCCATTAAAATGAAAAATAATTTATTCATAAAGATATAAATAAAACACCACGAACAACTTCTATGAAGTGAAATACCAAGAAAATAATAAAACAACTTAATGTATCATAAATAAAACTTACATCTCTTATAATACATAAGACCTCTGTAATTAATCACCAAGCCGCTTTTAAGAGGTTGGGAAAGAGGTTGGGAATTAGATGGGTGATTTCGTGATAAACTCTTACAAAATCAATGATTTTCTAATAACTCTTGATTTATATAGGTTGAAAATAATATCAACTAATATTTTAAGTTGAAAATAATACATAGCCTTTGTTATTATATTTATGGTTTGCAAAGCCTTTGTTATTATATTTATGGTTTGCAGGGTATAATGTATTCAGTTTTTCATTGACTTGCTGTTAATCTTTTTTGCAGTTGTCTATAATGCGACTTTTTGAAAGTTTTTCCGGTAGGTTTTTTGGGTAAAAATCCAGCAGCACTTTATTGGAATCGCAAGTTTGATAGCTAGTTTCTGCACAATCAAAGCGTCCCAGGGGTTTTCAAGGGTGCTGAATCCAAACATGCATTTAAAAAACCATTTTAACTGCAACAAATCAAGATTTAACCTCAATTTCTTCCGCCGGATTCCGTCACCGGAATCTCCAAAAAGTCGCATTATAGACAACTCCATCTTTTTTTGACTAAAAAAATTAAAATTTATCTAAAATTTAATATTATGAAATTAAATTTATTATTTTTAAATAAAATTTATTTCTTTATCTCTAATATGATTGATTAATTGTTTCCCTCTTATGTGTAATGATCCAAAATAACTTTTTTTACTCTATTATTAATTACTGAATATTTATATCACTAATACTATGTAACTTAAATATAAATAATTTGAAAAACAACATTATATATTAATTACTATGTGTTATCACCCAGTAATTTCCCAAGGTTAAGGAAAGAGATCACTGGGGTAATTGCAAACCAACTTTTAGGCTTAGGCTCTAGCCAACCTAAGTCCAGAGAGGGCTCTCTCTATATGAGTTAGCTTTGTTTGATGGGATATTAGGCTAGTTATGAAAATTCTGGCGGGTTTGGATTTGTGCTAAAGATTGGGTGGTGGAATTCTTAGAATAGATGGATAGAGCTAGGCCTTCATGCCATTGGGCTATGGAGTCAACAAATGGATAGCAAAACTGGACCAGATCATTAAAGTGAACGTTCACAGGGTAGGCTAGCAAAGAAAAATGCAAATCTTTAGGCCTAATGGGTGAAGTGATTCTAACCAGGGGGAAAGGGCACTTAAGAATCCTTGGACCGGGATCATAATGAAAAACAGAGGATGATCATGAGCAAAGGGAAATTAAGAATCTTTTGCTATAGACCAGAGGAGAAACTACGGAAGCTAAGGAGCAGTTAAGAATTTCCTAGCTAAGATAGTTTATAGGAAAACTTTCGGAATGTAAAACAATCAAGACAGAGTGCATTTAAGAAATTTCTGAAATAGCATTCCATGCTATAGATTTATATTTTAGAAATACAAATAAGATTATGGAAAAAACATAAGGAAAGACAACATTGAACATGAGAGAATACTGATTTGTATTTCGCTTTACACAAGAATCCTGTAAAATATCTGATCTTTATTCTTTGATCCAACAAGCCAATCTAGTCATTGATACAATAAAATTTTGATTTGAGAGAAAATTTTTATAGAAATGTCTTGGAATCCACCCAAAATACTTCAAATTAAGAAGTATTTATACAAATTCTAAACTGAAATATCTTGAAAAAATATCAAGATTGGTTTTACAAATATCTCAAACTATTTTACATTAATAGAACTCAAATAAAGGACACTCAAAACTAATGAATCTATTTGGCATTATATTTATGGATTTATGGTGATAAAAGAAGAGAAATTCAAACTCGATAGCAACTCTTAATTGATGATGAGACATCCAAGTCACTAACTGCATCCTTTCTTTGTGCATTCTGCCTAGCAATTCGACAAAAATAGGGTCCATTGATACCTTTTTATATCTCAATCCGAGATAGGTATGTAAAACATGAAAGAGGTTATTGTAGATAAGTATGTTTTTGAGATAAACCTCTCTCAGTTTCCCAAAATTCAGCTCCAGCTATTCATACTATTCTCTGCAAAAAATGTCAAAAACAGGACTTTGTACAGTCAGAAAAATAGGCTCTAAAAATATGCACTTATCTCGCTTTTGGTGATACATGTGTAAAACGTGAGATAGGTTTTTGTAGATTAGCCATTTAGGAACACAAACCTCCTCCAATTTCTCAACATGCATCTTGGCTTGGCCGAACTAGTTTTTGAAAAACTATGACTTAAACAGGAAATTTCTGAAGAATGTACCATTTCTGCTATGATTTCATATTTTAACCTTAAATTTCTTTTAATTGTTTTTCACTTTTACTTTAGATAAACTTCATTGTTTCCGGTGAAAGTGTTTTCATCTCTGTTTAACCCTTACTGCCTCCATGTTTACTTTTACTGTTTACTTTTACCGCTCTGTGTTTTCATCTATCTTCACTTTAACATGAATCTATATGCTTTGTAACCATCTTCCCTGCTGTTTGTCTTCATGCTAGTTGTTTTACTTGACTTGGTATTCAATCTGATACTCTTTAACCCTGATACACTTTGACTATTCTTTACTGTGTTCTTTTACTTTCACTGTATATTTTAGGTTTTTATTGTCTATTTCAACAGTAAATCATTTAATTCCATGCTTTCTCTGTTTGTCTTTTAACTATGTGTTTTATTTTGCATCTCTGTTTGAATATATTTGATAACAATCTCAAAATAAACAGGTCTTATGACTAGTATTAAAACTGTTTATCTAAGGCTGCGGTCTTTTGATCGCCTGTAAAATAAAACAAACCGCTAGGAAAATGTTGGGTTGATAGGGAGGGTCATTAATGGTTTTATCAAGCTTTATAGGTCTATGGAGTGAGTTCAAAGTGCTTTCAGGAGGTAAACCATGCCTGAATTGGTTAGCAGAGGCTTCAGGTGGTGCAGAAAGGTTACAAAGGGTTTTACTGCACAAACAGATGAAAACGAGCAAAACTGAGCTTTTTGTGTTTAAAGGGGTAAACATTTGATTTTCTTTTTTTTTTAAATTTTGGCACAAAGTGAATAGTAGACGGTTTTGTCATTTAGAAAGAAGGTAGTAAGCAGTGTATTTCACACTGCTTTTGTGGGTTTGATGGTATTTGGGAGGGGCCGCCCAATTCCACTCATTGAATGTCATGTAGCATCGGGGGTCGAGCGGAAAACCATTTTTTCGGGTGGGTATCGTTCAGCGGATGATCCCACCCGAGATGACTTATGAGTGTTGGATGTGGGCCTCCATATCAAACGGTGATTGCGCTGCGAAGGGGGGGGGGATGGGTTAATTGTGGCAGTATGGTGATTGAGCATGGGTTAATGACGAACTTAGGCGGCGGGGGTGATTTGCGGAGTTTTACTTAATGTAATCGCGAATCGATCAATTAATGAGCTTTATTGGGGTTTGGGTGAAATTCGTAGTTTTATAGTTAAAACTAAGTCTAGGGATATTAATGTAAGGGATTTAATATATACATACGGGAAATGGTATTAATGGGAATTAATATATAAAAGTTAGAAGTTAATATGAAAACGGGGAAAATGAATTGCGCTAAGCATAATGTATTTTATGTGATTTGTTTGCTTTTTGCATATATGCATTATAACTTAGGCTAAAGTGTTTTTGTGGGTTTTTGGGAAAAAGGGGTTTTACATGGGGGTGATTACTTTCCCTAGGCAAATAGTGTTTTAACCTTAGGAAAAGGGGTTTTATTAGGGAAATGAGGAGGAATGAAGGGAGATGAATATTTGATGAGGGGGAATCTAGTACTTGTTGTCATTAAGTCATTAAGTCGAAGGTCTGGTCCCTCCAAAAGTCAGAGAAATATTTTGAGCCTCTTTGACTTAAAGGTTTTTGAGCACTTTGAATTTATTTATGGGAAATTAATAAAATAAAGGGGTGAAATGAATGGGGGAAGTTAATTAATTGACTTTGTAAACCTTATGCATGCTTAATTTTCCATTCACATTTGAAATATATGCTGAAAGATGATAAATGTGCTTTTGTCTAATCAATCAACATACTTCTGCACCCTTTCTTCTACTTACCCATCTACTCATCCTACCATTTTTTCTTCATTTTATTTGGGTGCATTTAGGCTAGTGAACCCTTATCCATTTTCTTTTAAAGATGGAAACTATCTAATTCTAACCTTATATCATCCAAGGGCTCAGATTAAACTGATGAGCTCCTTTTATTTACTCTACCTATCCAATGATCTGCCAAGATTAAATAGTTTGGTTAGATTTTATTCTCTAACTATCAACATCAAATTTAAAACATGGAATAATTAAGATTAAATAGTTTGATTACCATGGATTGTGGCATGAATAACAAACTGCACACAATCATTATTATGCATAAAAGTAAATGGTAGTGGCATTTTGACTTGCACACTTTCATAGTCTTTTGTTTTTGGGGTTCATATTTTTCACTTTTTCGGACTTTTTCTTATTGTTTTTATCCTTTGATTTTTCTTTTAGGACATACCCTCTTTTCATTTTTTATTTTTCAATATGGAAAACATTTGCAGAGAGAAAAGATATGTACATATTACAAGGCTTAACCTTATCCATTCAAAATTATGGCTCTTATTGGTATAAGAACCTAACACTATGTACCATAAACACAAATGGTTTGTAATTAAATTCAAAAATTCCATTTTCTCATTGGTGTAAAGTATTGAATAGACAATTTTTATGAGTTTTATTTTTTAATTTACAAAAAATAAATTTAAAAAATAAAAATTTGAAAAAAAAATGTAAAAATAACATGTGTACAATTTGTACAACTCTCATTATATCAATCTATACTTTAATGACATGACATTGTACTATATTATGAACATTATATAAAAAATTGTCATCATTCAATATTAAATAAATAACTATTAACTTGTTATCATTTTCTTCAATGTCAAATATATATATATATATATATATATATATATATATATATATATTAACTAAACATTTATCTACCAAAAATGTTTAATTATATTAAAAAAATTAATAAAAAGGTTAAACAATATTCAATAACTCAAAAACATTAAATTTATTTGAAAGAAAAGTAAATTTTTTTATAAAACAAGAAATTATGTAGTTTGAAATAAGAAAAGGTTAATTTTTCTAGAAAAATTATAATATTAGTTATTTTCCTTTTTCTATAAAAGATATTTTTTACACATGAGAATTTCATTTTCTTAATATAATAATATAAGAATTTTATTTTTTGAATATAACAATATAAAAATATTAGATGGAATGTTATTTTGTTTTTGTTTTTTTTTTTAAATCACCAGTTTTATATTAATTCATAAAATACATAAGATATAAAATGGTCTGCACGCACAGACAAAAGTCAAGCTTCCTTGCCTGTTCAAAATGATTATGAGCCGCTAAAACTCTATCATGTGACCCTAAGGAAAACCACACAGGGTTGCTCAAAGAGGGGCTTGAGACTGCAAAAACAATTTACCCTCTTGGGAAATTAGATAGAAAGAAAGTGGGACAGCCAAGAGGACCTCCTAGATCCAAAGAAACTAGTAACTTCGATACCAGAAACAAAACATGCTAAAACAAGAAGAATGAACTGAAACTGGAAAGCCATTACAGCTTTAAGATTACATAATCTTTGCTTGGAGCATTCGGGCTGGCCAGAGTAGTCGTTTTCCCAGGTTGAGGAGCACGCTGAATGGTCCGTTTCCCTTGACTGATATAGGTAGCTTCCTTGGAGACCTCCTCCACAGCTGAGGGATCTTGACGAATTGTGTGCCTAAGGAGACTGATGAGTACACTCATTTTCTGTGAGAGTGTGCCGACTTCATGAGTCAGGGCGCTGAGATTGAAATCTATGGCTTCCAATTTAGCCGTGTGCTCTATTGAAATTAGGGAGATAGCCTGATGTGCTTGATTAATATATTCCCCCTGCATGTTAAGCACCTTGGCTAGCATAGTTTTCATCCTCCACATCTCAGTTTGGGTTCTTACAAATTTTGTAGCTTGAGTGGTTGCAGTTCCCGGATCTTAAGTCCATACCACTTCCTTCTCCAAATCTTGCTCCTCCAGATGTTCCTCCTCCTATGCTACAACCGCTTCTAGCTCTTTGATCTTGCGCTTTTCCTTTTGGGAAGTCCGGGTTTCATAGGCTTCCCAGGCCTTCTGAAGGTCTCTGTTATCTGAGACATTTTGACTTCCCTCATGAGCCATACTACTATTGTCGAGCACAGAAACAATGAAACTATAGATATCATAGCTATTGCTATGCTGCTTGTCGCGGGAGAGCTGTTTGTTTATCATCTGTTGGGAGGTCTTAGTTATAGTAGAGGGTGGCCATGTCTGGCTTGAGGTTTTCCCCTTCGCCGTCAGATAGGCGCATATCCTGCCATAATAACTGTAGTTCCAATTTCCCAATTCCTGTTCATGATACATAACCTTAGTATTAACTCTGCCACGCTTTAGCCAATTTGTGGATTGCCAAGTGTCCTCCTTTGTGATATTCTGCCGGCGCTGCTCATATTTTTGTTGGATGTATGCCTCGGTCCATGCACTTTGTCCTTGTGTATGAATTCCCACTTCTCCTTTTGTACCTCTTGGGTCTGCCGCCTGATGTTCCTCCGATTGGTTGTCTTCATTCACTTGTTAAGGCGAAATCCTTCATACCCCTGCACCACTTCTTCCATTAACTTATGTCTTGTCTCAATAGAAGTGTGCACTTACTCTGAAGTTCGGTGCATGTGACCTCATGCCAACAGGTGTCCGGGTAGGCTAAGTGATTATCAATCCCGTAGTTGGCTAGATGATCTGCCACTACATTCTCCTTTCTTCTTACTGCATGTAGTATGATTCCATCAAGGCATGAGAGTGATCAGCTATGAGCTTTGTGACCTTGGCAAGCCTCCAATGCTTCATGACCTTACTGGGTTTGGCTCCCAAATACATTCTTCTTGCTGCCGTGATCGCCAGTTGAGAATCCCCTTCCACCACAATGGCTCCTGTTTTCAAGCGCCTGAGAATTATTAATCCTTGCTCTAAAGCTGAAAATTCCATTTCATTATTGGTCCCTTCACCCAACGATTGACTGTAAATATGTGGAATTTCTCCTTTGCTATCCCGAAGAACACTGCCAATACCTCCAGGCCCCGGATTTCCCCGAGAGGCTCCGTCAAAGTTGATTTTATGAAAGCCTATCGAAGGAGGAATCCAGGTATTCACATTGGTGCTTTGTTGTTGTCGTTGATTTGACGATAACGTGATGGTTCCCATCTCAATACCAAATGCCTTCAGAATTTGTAAGTCCGAGATTGAGATGTTCTTGTCTTGTTCTACTTTCCCTTTAAAGATAACTATTTCTCTAATGTTTTGCAGAATTGTGTCTTTAATAAAGTTTATGTCTTTGTTTTCATTTAGGAATACTCTCCTATTTCTTTCTTTCCATACCGACCATGCTATAAACCCTGGGATAAGTTTCCATATTGTATTAACCATTTGGGTTTTGGATAAATTGCCTCTCCAATTCTCTATGGTTTCCTGAATTGAATTCCTTACCTGTCCGTTCTCTTAAGAATGGTTTCCATCCAATTCCAGAAGCTATCTATCCATTCACAAGTACTGAGGAGGTGATTCATTGTTTCCTCTTCAATTACACACAGGGGACAACATGATGGGCCTATTAACCGTTTTTTCCTAAGGTTCTCCCAGGTAAGCGTTCTTCGGTGCATCAAGAGCTAGAGGAAATTTTTAATCTTCGGCCAAAGTTGAGCATCCCACACTTTACTGTGCCAATTTACTTTTTCTTCATGTTCAGTCCCTTCTATATAGATTCTTGCTTCTTTGAGTGTGAAGTTTCCCCCCTCGAGCTTGCCCCAACGTAATTGGTCAGTCTCCCATGCTTTCCTTATCTTTCTTTTAGCCAGCCCTGTCTTCAATGCTCTTAAACTATTTCTCTCTCCTTCCAAATGTTTTGTCTCATTGAATATCCACATTCTCCATGCTTGGTCATTTTCATTAGGTTTCCAGTAATAGTTCACTTTGTTCTCCCTAGTTCCTGGTTTCTTCTTTGGATATTTAAGAATTCATGGCTTTCCAACTTAGGTAGTTGTTGCCACCATCTTTCCAGAACAGGGCACTCTTTCTGTCTCGAATTTCCCAAAAACTTTGCTCCTGAATTATGTGCTGGTTAGTTTTAGCTAGGTTCCAAATTGGAGAGCCTTCGGTGGTTTCTTGCATTTTGATTAAATTCTGTAGATTGTGATTGTGTGCATACTTCTCTTTCCAATTTTTGGCCCATGATAAGTTGGGTTCCTTCAGCTTCCTCCACCATAACTTTGCTCCACAGGCCCAGTTAACTGTTAATGGGTACTGCAGATTCAACCCACCCAGGTGTTTGGGTTTGCAGATCTTTTCCCATGCCATTAGAGACCATTTTTGCTTCCCTGAATTACCCAACCAAAGAAATGCTCTCTGGATGAATTTGATTTTCTAAAGTACCCCTTTAGGTGCTGGGAGAATGGAAAGCATGTAATGCGGAATGGTCTGGAGGAAAAATTTGGTGAGGACAAGGAAGCCTACAAAGTTGAGGGTTTTGTGTGTCCAATGATGACATATTTTCTCTAGGTTGGCTAAAGTTCTTTCCCAATGCAATTTTTGCCAGGGCCTGTCAGTGAGCGGAATGCCGAGGTATCTTGAAGGGAGGTTGCATCTCTTGAAGCCTAGGATGGACGAGAGATTTTTCTGAACTACTAAGTGCGTATTAAAAAATAAAATGGAAGATTTTGTTAGATTTAGCTCCATACCTGAGGCCTTACTGAAGTGACTGAGAATACTTCTGAATCCAAGAGCTTCTTTAACCGAGGGTGTGCTGTGCAACATCGTGTCATCTACAAACTGTTGATGTGTTGTTGCAGGGCTAGTGGGCAAGGGTTGGAGTCCCTAAATGATTCCTTCCTCTTTTGCTCTACTGATTAGTCTGCTTAAACATTCCATTAGAATCACAAACAGAAAGGGGGATAAGGGATTCCCTTGCCTTAGACCTCGGGATGGAGTGAACTAGTTTATTGGGGCTCCATTAACCAGGATTGAAAATCTTGTGGATTTAACCAAGGCTAGGATCCATATTATCCATTGTTTAGCAAAGCCGAAGGCTTCTAAAATAGCTTTCAAATAGTGCTAGTTTAACTTGTCATAAGCCTTTGATAGGTCCAATTGCATTAGCATTCCTGCTTTTTTCTGCGTTCAGATAGTGTGAATCATCTCTTGTTCTAGTAAGATGTTGTCCAAAATTGTCTCCCCTCTACATAGCCTGATTGCTCTTCCGAAATGATACGTGGAAGAATTGGTTTTAGTCTATTGGCAATGACTTTAGAAATAATCTTGTATAAGACATTGCACAACGCAATTGGTTGAAACTTCCACGGAGTATTGGCTTCCTCCTCCTTTGGAATAAGGGAAAGGAAAGTAGAATTGAGGGATTTGGGGATTGAAGAGGAATGCCGGGAATCCTCCACCACTTCCCATACCTCTATCTTGACTATCTCCCAACACGCTTTGTAAAAGTCGATGGTGAATCCATCTGGCCCAGGTGCTTTACCATTAGGCATTTCTTTTACAGCCTCTTCCACTTCTTCCAATGTGATTTCTTTATTTAAAGCTTTGTTTTGATCCTCCGTGATGAGCTTGGGGATAGAAGTTAGAAGCTCCTCAATGGCTTCCTCTCTGTCAATCTCCGGTTCCCAAGCAATCTGGCTGAAATGGTTTATGAGAAGGCTTGATATTTCTTGGTGAGTCTGTACAGAGGTTCCTTGATCATCTTTAATGATTAATATTTTGTTAGCCACTCTGTGATCAATGGCAGATCTATGAAAAAAATTTGTGTTCTGTTTGCCTTCCTCAAGCCATTGAATTTGAGACTTTTGCTTCCATAGTGTTTCCTCCTGTTGGCATCTTAACTACGAGTCTTGCATTAACTTTTTTTCTATGTTCATAGTCTCTTGGTCTATGTTGCCTTGGATCCATCCTTTGTGAATTTGTTCCATTTGCTCCTCTAGTTTCTTTTTTCCTTAAATATGTTACCAAAAACTTCTTGATTCCAAACTTTAAGTCTGGCTCTGATGTGTTTAATTTTAGCCTATAGAAGAAACATTTTGGTTCCTTTTATGCCTAATGGTTCCTTCCACCATTGATCAATCTTTTGAATGAACTCGGGATGACTGAGCCAAAACTTTTCAAATCTGAATGGCTTATTTTTGGGTGTGCCTTGGATGGCCGCAGTCATTATTATGGGCTAGTGCTCTTACCCTCCACTGGGAAGTATGTCCGAATCCACAATGATCCCTTCTAGGAGAATAGTTTCTGTCACTAAAAATCTATCCAGTCAGGAGGCTATTTGCCTATCACCCCCCCCTTTGTTGTTCCAAGTGAAAGTGCCACTCTTGGGGAAGACGTCTACTAGCTTGGCCGAGTTAATGAAGTCTATGAAAGCTTCGGTGTCCCTGTTGAGTTTTCTAAAACCTCCTCTCTTTTCCGTGAGCGAAGTGATCATATTGAAATCACCTCTGAAGACCGCTTTTGGTTGTGGATGTCTTAGCTTCAAGTTGGATAGAGATCTCAGTAACAGCAATTTGGCCTCTAGTTTCTAAGGGCCATAAAAATTGGTGCATAGATACATTTCTAGATTCCCTACTATTTGGACTTCTATTGATATGTGAGATCTAGCAGCTTTAGAGGAAATGAGTTGGATGACCTGTGGATTCCACAAAATGGCCATGCCTCCTTCCCAACCATTGCTTGTTGTTTCTAGGTATTCCATTTGTTTACACAATTTTTTACTGATATTGACCATCATGTTGCTGGAACATTTAGTTTCTTGCACAAACACTATGTCTGGTTGTTCCTTTTAGACCTTTTTCTTTAACAAACACTCTTTTTTTTTTTTTTTTTTTTTTTTTTTTTTTAGCCCTCTAGCATTCCATGAAAGTACTTTCATAATAAACATTGTTTAGGAGGTTAGTGAGAACACCTCAAGGGCTTTCATCTTACTTGAATTTAGGAGCATTTGTCCCAGTTCTTGTAATGCTTCATTGTTGGTCCTTCTTCCTCTTTTTTTCCAATTCTTGGAGTTGGTGGAGGTTTGATGCAGTCCCTGCACTCTTACCGCTAGCCCTTTTGTTGTTCCCAGGCTCTTTCTCTACAACTCCAGCTTTGCTTCTTGTCTTTCTATGAATAAATTGTTGATCTTGTTTACCTCCTCTTCCGATATGTGTCCCATTCCTTTCTTTTTCCAGTCTTCTACCATTATATTTGGTAGATCCATACCTTCTTGCTCAAGCATGTCGCTTGATTCCATATCTTCGAGCCCTATTTCGCTGGTTAACATCTCTGAATCTTCTTCTACACCTTCCGTTAGTCCCTGAGCTTGAGGGATGTTGTTTGAAGGCTTCGACACTGGTTCTTTCATTTTTGGTGTGGCTGTGGGTTTGCTTACTTTCGATGATTCTTGCTCTGGGATGTTGTCCTCTGACTCCATTTCTGATTCTAACACCTCAAAAGCATTGCTTGTATTTCCCAGGGAAGTGCTTGCTTTAGTTTGTCGTTTTTTATTCTGTCTTTGTCTTGTATCCAGTCATACAAAGGCTTCCTTATTCTTATCTCCTTTTTTTTCCTTGGTTTTCTCTGCCATTTTGTTCATTGGCCATTCTCTGATCAAATGTCCATGCTCATGACACTTCCTACAATAGAACGAGATCTACTCATAGTCTATGGCTTGAAAAAACACTTCATCTCTGTATTCCAACCATAGGCCCTCATGAAGTGCCCCTGAAACATCCATCTCTACACAGATTCTAGCGCAAGAGGTATATCCTTTTTGTAATGTCGCTTCTGAGGCCTTGATGAAGGTGCCTAACTTGTTTCCTCTCTATTCCAGTGCTACAGGTTCCCAATAGCCAATCGGAAGAGAGAATAGGTGAATCCAGACTGGTACTTGTTTGAAGGTTTCCTGTTCTAGTGCGAAGTTGGGTTTCCATGGTCACATGTAAAGACTTGCTGAGGCAAAGAAATATGGCCCTCCATCAAATATTCGATCCTTGTCTTCTAGATTGAAAAAAACTACTGTAAAGAATCCCGTGGCTCCTAAGTGTAGCCTTACATCCCCTTTGGGTTTCCATCGCTGCTTTATCCACATGCACAGTGCTCTTTTTGTTGGCCAGAACCCCATGAACCTACAAATCACTGCATGTTCAACCATGTGGTCACGGTATGCTTGAAGTTCCGGGTCAGAAATTACTACCCTTAGGGTGTCAGTGGCTTTTGGCTTGCACGGACCCTGGGTTTTTTTCCCAGTGGCTGCTGACGTTGTTCCTCCCTGTTTCGCCTTGTCTTGGTTTAGATCCTTCCCCTCTTCTGTTGCTTGTTCCTTCTCCAGCTTGTTTCCTTGTGAGACCTGTGCTTGGGAAGGATTTGTACTGTCTCTATTTGCTGTGCTGTTGCTTCCAATGATTTCTTTCTATTTCTTGGTATTTTTGCCTCATTAGTCCTCTTCCCCTTGTTGGTTAGATTCCCCTTACCTGACTTCTTAGACCCTGATATCTGCACCCCATCTTGTGTGATCTTCTCCTTATTCATCATTATATGTTTGTATGATGGGGTCCCAATGGATCCCGCATTTTCCATCTGTTGGGTCAGAATCTGCCCTCTTCTGCGAAGCTTTGCCACTCTGGCTATGTTCTTCTCCAGAGTAAGTACTTAGGCTACAGATGAAGCCGTTCTCCTTCAAACCCTAGCCCAGAAAGCTAAGAGAAACCCTAGTAAAATTGAAAAGTCTTAAGAGAATATTTCAATAACAATGGTTGGAGAAAGAGTGTTCTCACGAACTACCTAGTTTATAAGAGAAAGTCAAGAGAATATTTTGATAACAATGGTTGGAGAAAGAGTGTTATCATGAACTACCTAGTTTGTAAGAGAAAGTTGAGAGATGTAAAAAGCAACATCAACAACAACATAGATATTAAAAGAAAATTATGATTTTAGGGAATAATATTTCTTAACCAAAAATTTCTATATTATTTTTTCACAGTGATTGTTTTTTTTCAGAAACTCATCTAATTCCATGCAATACACAATATGGAATTTTCAATCTAACAACTAATATCTAAATGATGAAAAGAAAATATCTCTTTCAACAAAAATGAACATAACCTAGTGTGGTGTACTTGAAAATAATGGGGAATGAATTCATTAGGTAGTTGTTATTGTGTGTGTATTTAGGAGTTAGATCCTACTTTCCAGGATTTTTTTGATCTCCCTAACTAAATGGACTCCTATAATATTTGTATATTTTGATTGTTTTATTCAATGACTGTTTAGTAGTGTTGCTTGTGTAGCCTCCAAGTGCAGCTTGACTCACGTGTAAGTTGTGTGGTCCATTCCTAAATTTCATCTTCCATATTTTTAAGTTGGTATCAGAGTATCAGGGTTGAGTTGACCCTTTGTGTCTAAGGCTAGTACTTTAGATAGGAGTTGTCTTTAGTGCGACTTTTTGGACTTTCCGGTGCTTGAATCTGGCGGAACAATTTGAGGTTAAATCTTGATTTGTGTTATTTAAACTGGTTTTTTAACTGCATATTTGGATTCAACACCCTGAGAAACCCCTAGGACACTTTGATTGTGCAGGGATTACCCATCAAACTTGTGATTTCGATAAATTGTTGTCGGATTTTAAAGAAATTTGACTGAAAACCCACCGAAAAAGCTTCCAAAAAGTCACACTAAAGACAACTCCCTTTAGATATGTTGAAAATAGTACAAAGCCTTTGTTATTACACCTTCCACTGGCAGGTAATAACATATTCAGTTTATCATTGACTTGCTATTAATTTTTCTTTGACTAAAAAAAATTAAAATCTATCCAAAGTTTAACATTATGAAATTAAATTTATTATTTTTAAATAAAATTTATTTCTATTTATCTCAAATATGATAGGTTAAAGTGTCTCCCCTCTTATTGTGTAATGATGCAAGAATTGACTTTTGTGTACTCTATTATTAATTACTATGTACTATATCACTAATTACTATGTAAAATAAATATAAATAATTTGAAAAAAACATATATATTAATTAACTATGTACCATAAACACAAATGGTTTGCAATTAAATTCAAAAATTCCCATTTTCTCATTGGTGTAAGGTATTAAATAGACAATTTTTTATGGGTTTATTTTTAATTTACAAAAAATAATTTAAAAAATATAAATTTGAAAAAAAAAATGTAAAAAATAACATGTGTCAATTTGTACAACTCTATTATATCAATCTGTACTCTAATGACATGACATGTGTACTAAATATGAACATTATATAAAAAAAATTGTCATCATTCATTATTAAAGAACTAATTATTAACTTGTTATCATTCTCTTCAATGTGTATATATATATATATATATATATATATATATATATATATATATATATAACCTTTATCTACCAAAAAAATGTTTAATTATATTAAAAAAATGTTAAACAAATATTCATATAACTCATTTTACAATTTTATTCTTGTTTGGAGTACATACATCACATCATGACATTAAAATATTTTATTAAACTAAGCGGCAAGGAACGCTAGCTATGCGGCGTTGTTTAATCTCGCGTGTTAATTCTAGGTATCCATTGCATTTAATCATTGACTTTTCGAAAGGCCATACTGGCACCGAAATATAAACTTCGAGATGCTACTTGCATTGTCAGTGACCATATAGCACTCAACGGAATATTAATTTTTGAATGGATATATCAATGCTGAAATATCAATTTTGTGATGTTATTTGAATCATCATTCCCATTTGGAACTTTGCGTAAGGCCATTCATTTCTAATGAAATGTGAGTAGTCTACTATCAATGTGTTCATCAAAGACATAATTAATACATCAGGTAACATAATATTTTGATCTTTGTACGACATTTAGGCATGTTAACCAATTCCAAAAGTTTAACATATTGGAATATTACTTACCTATGTCAGAACTTTCCACCTATTAAAATATGGTTGTTGTCCAAAGTTAGTCATATGTTGAGATTCCTATGCCCTTGTAGCTTAATTAGGTGCTAACTTACGAGTATTAAAAGGTGAAACAAGAGGGGCTGCAGAGGTAGCAAGTCCCTGCTAAATTAATATCTTAGTATGCCTAATCAAGATTTTTGTTCGAGTTCTGAAATTGGATCAGACTCTCCCAAATAGTGCCTTCCCAAGCCATTTGAGAGAGTGTTTTCATTGGAAGCAGGCAACCCTGAACATGAACTTTTTTTACCTACTGTCTAGAAGTTTGGTCAAACTTCTACACATGGTTGGGACTAATATGAGGATCTAAAATTGGTATCGTTAGAGCAGATTGAAGAATTGGGACTACAAAAATCAACTGGGATCATTGTTGGCCAGATAAATCGCTCTTGCAGACAAGACTGATCTCCCTATTATCGAATGATATCTAGCAACAAAGAGCACAAGCAAATCTACTTTTCTCTAAACATGTTTCAATTCATAAATGAACACGAAGAGGTGTAACAGACCCTACCTTAGTCCAATGCTTGTTTGTGGTAGTTTTATCCCAACAGCTTCAAGCAGTTCCTTTTTAATAACCTGCATACACAAACAAACACACATCAAAGCATACCTACATAGATATTATAATAAAACATGTTCATTATGAAGATCAAGGAGCTCACAAAATAAACCATTAGAGACAGTTCATTGAGAAAAAAAAACTTGATTGTATTAACTTTATGAATAAAAGAACCTTACAACCTTTG
Source organism: Pinus taeda (assembly GCA_000404065.3). Taxonomy (NCBI): domain Eukaryota; kingdom Viridiplantae; phylum Streptophyta; class Pinopsida; order Pinales; family Pinaceae; genus Pinus; species Pinus taeda. The sequence goes on from APFE030787286.1 coordinate 99,015, forward strand.
CCTTGATGTTGCACAAGTTCTTTTCAGGGTCCAGCAAGAGTCTCCTCTACTTTGACAAGCCTCACTCACTTCCCAAATGACATGAAAGGTATGTGATCTCTCCTCTCACAAACTCAAAAAGGAAGTCTAATTTCCAGCAGCATTTACCCTCAAGAATCTTCAGCTTTCAACCTCCCCTACAACCAGCCCAATGCATGAATTTATAGTGCAAATGGAGGAAGTTGTAGGTCCACCATTGAAGGGATAAGTTCCTCCTTCAATGGGATAAGCACCTCATATCATGGAGTTAGCTCCCTTAGTTATGGAATGGATGAACCAAGGTGGAGCGGACTTGCCAACGCAATATTCCTTCTAGAAGTGTCTAGAAGCGACCCAAGATGAGTTTTTAAGAATGAACTCATGCCTTTTTAACTTTTACAGGGGTTCACACCCATTACTCAACAGACAGAGCGGTCAGGTTCGCAGGAAACATGACCATTGGGTGCGACACTGCAGACAATGCTAGGAGAAAGTGTGAAACTAGGATTTAAGATATTTTTAAGGTCTTTCTCCCATTTTTAGAGCTTGACATGAAGCGCTGAGGCTTAAGACTTGCAAAGGAGGTATGTATGAGTGTTGATGGACTCACACAAACTGTAGAAAGTCATGGTGACAATTTCTTGTGTAACAGATTGCCCCCTAAAGTGCGAAGTCTGTAGTAGATGAGGATGGTTTTTTTTTATCATATAAGAAGAGTGAAGGACTTTATCATTTCAAGGATCTTCTTGTGGATACCTCGGTCGGAACCTGTAAAAACATTCAACACAAAATATATATATGTGAAAATATCATCGCTGAGGTAGGCATTCCCATGCTCAGATCAAAACTGACTAAGAACCATCTAAAACTGCTCTGATACAGGAATGATTTTTGTATTACATCACAAGTAGGAACATATGAACACAGTATGGGCGCAACCATCTGTTTATGAATAGTCCACTATATAATGATAACAAAATTCCTCGCAACCTGGATGGTGGAAACTAGATCCAGGGTCTTCATTTCTACTTCCCGAATTAGTACGATTCTATCCATGTGAATGAATGTGTCGAAGTCGAACATGGTAGAAACCACTTGATTACCAGTCAATGATGTAAACTGTTAACAAGTGTGAGAGGAACCACTAGTAATGTCAATGGCCCTCAAAGTACCCAGTACAATCCATGAAATGTGAATGAATGAGTTGATGTCGAACACGTCACAGATTCCTTTGGTCGAAGGTCAATGATGAAACCTCTCGTCAAAGGCGAGAAACCTACCATTGAGGCATGCAGATTCCAAGGTACTGATGATTTCTAGATCATCTTTCTAGATAATGAGTTGGAGTCGATAGAAAGCGATCTGTCATAGGCAAGCCCATAACACGAAATCATAGATCAAGTCAAAAGAAATATATTTGGCAAGGACTAACTCAGGGATGGTCAATGATGGATGACAACTATTTTGTAGGTGAATGTTTTATTTGCATAGACCTCTTGAACACATAATGACATTACAGATGGCTTGGTGATAGTTGACCCAAAGCTAATACCCAGAAACCGGCTGAAGACTTTCAATGTGGCTTGATTAACTGTTAGGTAAAGGATTTCCCAACCCAAGTGAATAAAAGTGTCGTGTTCAAGAGTGATGTAAAGTTTTTCAAACACAAAGTATGACAAACAGGTTCATTTTTCTCTCTTTTTCCCCACCATTTCTGGCAAGTACCTCTTTATTTTTGACAAGTTTGAGGAGGATAACATTTTCTTGGTTATAAGCTCATCCTTTGGATGAGTCTAACTTAGTTTAGATTCGAACCCTAAGAAGGAGTGGTCCGTTCTTGTTTGTAATTGAATAGGTCCTTTACTGTGAAATTTTAACGAGTCCAGTATAGGAGAAACTCGGTGTTTTTCAATTTTAGGGAGTCAGAAGAAAAACTTAAGAAAACTCCATGGTTGTCCTTTTTCGTAAATTTGTGTCTCCCAAGCTCGAAAAAGTATAAAATAATACATGAGAGAACTACTTGATCATTACAATCAAGGAGCACTTTTCATAATTAGTGCCTTCAATCTGAAAAAGTAAAAAAGCGATCGAAAACACGTCATTTTATTACCAATATCGAACTTGAAACGACAAAAGTCCGGCAATCTTTTCATATTTATACGGTCAGAAAAGAGCTGTAAAAGGACCGTCTTTTTAATTCCGTTTAACGAGTCTAAAAAGAAAAAACTCGCCAATCTTTTCATATTTTACGAGTCAGAAAAGAGCTTAAAGAGGACTCCTATGTGTTTTTTGTTGAAAATGACCAATTTCACTTGAATACCCAATATTCTGCACAAAAACTGCAAACATTACTCATATCTGTTTTAAAAATAATAAAAATGCACCAAAATGACCTTTTCAAAGTAAAAAATAAATAAATTTTAATTTATTTATCCAAAAAATCTTATAAAAAGGGCTTTTACAAGTTCATTTTTACCGTTTACCTTTGGAGTAAAAAGTAAGAGCTTTTGGTAAAAAACTTCCCGTGGAAATTGCGCAAAATCCAACCGCTGGAATTCAGAACCGTCTTCTCCAGGTAATCCACAATGTCCTTGACTTGCATTTCATCTGTTCCAAATTTCATTTTAGGGTTTAGATTTTGATTTTTGGAGGAAATTTAGGGTAAACAATCGCTCGCGGTGGTTGCGCAGAGGCGCCATGTGGCCCCTGCGCACCTCGACTTTTCTGTACATAGAGAAAAGTCGGGGTGTCGCACCTCGCCTTAAGGAGAAGTGCGCATTTATGCACTGTCTCTAAAAGGCGGAGTGCAAACCCCGGGGAATGCGGATTTCCAACCCTAGGTTTTCCATTTTTGACCCATAGAAATTTAGAATGAAATTTCTAATCCACCTATTTTGCATTGTAGGTACACAATATGCTTGTTTGGTGGGAAAGAGAGCATGAGGACATTGAGAGCATGTGGGCTTTTCAAATTTTGGACCATACATGGCATGAGGGCACAGGTAGACTTTTTGCAGTGGATGGTAAACAGATGGAGCATTCAGGACCAGTGCTTCATTATTGGTGGCAACTGGCTCGAAATCGAGTTGGATGACGTATATTTTTTGACTGGCTTGCCCAAGAGAGGCGAGGAATTATCTCTTTTCGGATCTAGGCTAGGTGCCCAATTTGTCGCTAGTCTCCAACTAGAGTTCTTTAACAACCAGGATCCGGACAAACAGATAGATGTGAAAACCATCTCCCATCTTGAACTGAAGGTTATTGCTTTTACTGCTACCAGACTCTGCGGGAGCGCAACACTGCATCTAGCTACAGGCTCCCAGATGCGCATGGCAGTGGACTGCTTCCGAGGCACCATTTTCAACTGGTGTGATGCTGTATTGGCCAATGTGAAGGGCCAATTGATTAGGGCGAAGCAAGGGCAGCTAAAGAACTTTGGTTATGGTTACTTAGTTGTCAGCTTTGCCCTAGAGAGGGTACCGATGCTGGTTCCACAACAGCTCATAGTTGAGGCTAGACTTCCCCGAGATCCTTGAGTTATGCGATGGGTCGCAGTTATGGCCCGTCATCCAGATGAGGGTTCTGAGATCGTTCGATTCACCCCGGAGTACTTCCGTTGGTTAGAGAACCAAATTTTTATTATCCAGGATTTTCCATACGCTGGAATGGATTATCGCGGCGATCTCGACATGACTCTTCCACCAGGAGAGCAATGGGATGACAGAGGTAAAAATTGTTTTTCAACATTTTAATTTTATATGTATGTTTTTGTATTTTTAACAATCATCCAAAAACTAATAGTAAAAGTTTTTTAAATGCAGATGTGGGTCCACGGCGGCCAGCCGCTCTCCAGCCCTATGATCAGAGACAACCAGCTGCCGCGGCACCAGCCCCATAGGACCAGACAACAGAGACTTTGGCTGAGTTGGAGAGCCATCTAGAGCGCTTGACTGCAGACATTCCAGAGACTAGTATAGATGACATTCCACTCCGGCTTCAGCGCTATGTGATTGGGGTCCCAGGACCTTTTAGGAGGTTCCTTTGTAGGGTGGCCCGAGTAGTAGTGTCTTATTGAGATTATCACCAGTGATAGGATGATGGCTTTGTAGACCCATTTGTGATATGACTTTTGATACTATTATTTTTTCCGATCATAAGGTGTTTTTCAACCTATGATCGAGGACGATGTATATTTTGACACACTCTTATGCTATAGTATGCTATTACTATGGTTATCTTGCAAAACATGTTTATGAGATGTTTTTAAATTTACTGTTTGATTCAATGCAAATGCCTATTTAACATTTGAGAAGCAATTGCGTCTGCTAATGTATTTAAATATCTTGGAATGTGTTGATATGCTATGTAATCAAATTCTCGTTCCAAGAGACGAACTCTAAAAAATAATCGTAATAATACTGGATTTCTAATGGCATAAACTCGATTAAGTTGTAACACAACGAGTTCCGAATCTAAATTAACAATCAAAATTCGAATCCCAAATGAGATGGATTCAGATAATAATTCAATCACTGCACTGTATTCTGCAATGTTGTTTGTTGTTTGACCGAGGCTTACCCGTGTATAGATACTAACTCGTCGGAGGGTGAATAGATAACCCAAGCTGCGGAAGAGATGTTCCGTGTACTACGACAAGCGCCATCAGCGAAACCAATGTATGTTTGGAGAGGCGTTGAAATCTACAATATCAAGAGTAAAATCAAGATAAGCATGACTTATAATGAAAAACGTTCACTAAAGCAAAGCACACAATTTTAATCTATGAACACACCAACGTAGAAAAAACTAATCTAATGAAATCTCCACGATATTCGTTTAAGCATAATATCGCTTTATATAAAGCCCATTCCTAGGTTTACCTAAAGACACCATCAAAATCTTCCAGCTCATAGGCCCCTTTTGCCAGCCTCCACTTGACAATATACGGACCATGCCACATGGGTACAAATTTGCCAGCCCCTAGTTTATCGTTTGCTTGATCGTAAAGTAAAACTAGGTCGCCTTCCGAAAAATTGTGGGGTGTAACATTTCGATCATACTGAGCTTTGATGCGTTTGGCATGAGTTTCGACGGCGAATGCAGCATTGCGTCGATTCTCATCTAATTGAGCTAAGTATAATAAACGTTTTTCCTCTTCGGAAGTGGCTGGTAATAATTTCACAACAATTTGTAATGACGGGATTTTGCATTCAATGGGAAATACTGCCTCTAAACCGTAAACTAGTTGAAAGGGAGTAAAACCTGCTGATGTTTTGATTGAGGTTTGGTACGCCCAAAGCGCTGAAAATAACATGTTATGCCAATTCGACCGATGAATCCTAATGATTCGTCAGATCATGGTGACTAGAACTTTGTTGATTGCTTCAACCAGACCATTTGCTTGTGGGTAATATGGAGAAGAACTATCGTGACGCAGGCCAAGCTGATCTGTAAGTTCGGCCATCATGATGTTTCGAAAATGACTCCCATGGTCAGTGATAATCAATTGGGGGACACCAAACCTAGCAATTATATGATTGAAAACGAAAATCACAGCAGTTTTTCCGTCTGCCGAAAATGTAGGCATCGCCTCGGCCCACTTGGTAAAATAATCTACCGCAAGGATGATATATGCATGCCCCCCGGCCGAGGGAGGGTTACATGTAATAAAATTGATACCCCATTTTGCGAATGGACTAATGTAATGATAGGGTGGAGAGGAGCAGGAGGAGTACGCATATTACGATAAAAAATTTGGCAGTTGTGACATTTCTGGACGACATTAATACAATCTTTGAATAAGGACGGCTAGAAATAGCCAGCACACAAAATCTTTTGGGTTATGGCATACCCAGATATATGACCGCCACACGCTCCAGAGTGGCAATCATTAAGAACCTTCTCAGCCTCATCATGAGTAAGGGAACGACGAAAAACATAATCCACCCCATGACGATAAAGTGTATCTCCAATAATAGTGTAAGGTTGGGATTGGAATCGTATTTTCTGGCGTTGAGATCGTGAAGTATCGGGCTGAAAAAAATTGGGTTTGGAGATAGACGATGATATCTCCTTACCATGGATCAAAAATGCTGATAAGGAACAAGGATTCATCTGCAAGGGATTCTTCTGCCACATGTTTGGTATCGACACGAGGGAAATCACACATTAGTTCGCAAAAACCAAAGACTTCTTTGACTTGGCCTTCTCGAATTCCAAATCAAATTCCTGCAGGATGACAATCCATTTGGAATACTTACCCCCCAACAATTGTTTAGTCAAAATGTATTGCATAGGGTTACTGTCAGAAATCACAGTGGTTTTGCGTAACAAAATGTAGTGACGAAAATGCTGAACAACTTGGACTGTAGCTAAGGCCAGTTTCTCCACATGTGAATATTTTAACTCAGTCGCAGTTAGAGTTCGACTAAGATAATATATCACATGTTCACTTTCGAATTCATCCTGTTGAACTAAAACCATCCCAATAGTGGAATAGTTGGGAGGATGCAATAATGGCGCATGGGTCAACGCATGTTTTAGAGCATCAAATGATTTGTCAGCTATCTCGTCCCAAAAGAATGGAGTGTTTTGCTTCAACAACCGGGTGAAACCCTTTGTAATCTCGGCGTAGTTAGGAATGAAATGACGTAAAAAGTTTGCTTTCCCTTGCAAACTCTAGAGTAGGCGAAGAGTCGAAGGAGGTGGTAATTTGACAATGGCTTCGACTTTCGAAGGATCGACGTGAATGCCCGCTTTCAATACAACAAATCCCAGTAATCGACCCGTTTCGATACAGAAAACACACTTGTGCGGATTAAGTCTAATCCGATAATGCCTACATCTCATGAAGATGGCTCGTAAGTGAGTGAGATGATCGACTCTTCATAATGAATGAGTCGGTAAATCATCGAGATAGGGTTGCACAATGTGCTTGATGTCATGAAACACGTAAGACATTGCCCTTTGAAAAGTTTCCCCGATGTTCTTCAGTCCAAAAGGTAATTTGCAATAAGAAAAGGTCCCCCATGGACAGATGAATGCCGTTTTTGGTTGATCTGCAGGTAGAATGTTAATTTTATTATAAACGGAAAAGCTATCCATAAAGGAGAAAATTTCACTGTCGGCACAATCATCGATAATTTGATCGATATAGGGCGTGGGATAATTGTCCTTGGGACAAGCATGATTAATATCCCTATAGTCGATGCACATTCTTATTGTCCCTTGTTTTTTGTTAACTGGAACAATATTCGATACCCAATCCATTAAATGAATTGGATAAATGAAACCTACTTTAAGTAATTTCTCAACTTGAGTTTTGATGGCAGCAGCTTTTCGTGGGTGTATTTGACACAACCATTGCCGGACGGGTTTAGCATTCGGGTAGGTTTTGAATTCATGAACAACGATTGAAGGATCGATTCCTGGATTTTCTCATAGGACCAGGCAAGCACGTCGCGGAATTCTTGAAATAGGGCTTTATATGTGCTGACTTCAGTGTCTGTACAAGAAGCACCTATGTGAATGTTTTCAACAATCCCAGGTTTGACTGAAATGTCGATAGGAACCGTGCAAGAAATATTGGATAAATTTTGTTCAGAATCATGATGTTTCAGTGGATTTTGTTGTTATTTGACATATTCAGTGGTGAAAATGGATGAAAAATCATTTTTGAAATGATCAATCTTGGGTAAAAACGAATACCTATGATGAAGATCTTCCCATGGTAAGGCATCAACGGATAACAATTCTCGAATTTGTTCATCAGTGTGAATGGTTTCTAAAAAAGTTGTTGACTCTGAGGTTGAAATTGAAAGTGATTTCCCATTGATCTCATTCACTAGAACAGGGTTGGTTGAATTTAGGTCGGAAAATGACTGTACTGCCTGATAAGCAACTTCAAAGGCACTCAAAGGCATAGCATCACTAAGAGAGTCCACCTCGGATTCGAATGGAACGACCCAAGGATCGTCAAGAAAAATGGATTCTGACGAAATCATATGAATGGTTGCGAAAGGAGACTGTACGCTGGGAGGAGGAAAGGAAAAAGTTCTGAGTAAACCCGAATCTTTAACTAATCCTACTCCAACATCCTTATAAGGGATAACGGTTTTTCCAACATGTTGAATAACCTCAGCAGAGGATGGATCGGACGAGAAATAAGTTAACTAATCTATTGTTACAATGTTTCTGTTATGTAGGAACTTAATAAGCCGAAACACTCAGGAAACAACAACAGTCATGGCTTAAGACCAGCTACGACCCAAAATAAGGTTGTAATCTAGAGGGGCATCAACCACCTTCACATCTAGATTAACGGTTTTTCCTTCAACCCCTATAGGCAAGTCCTGTAGAATGCCATAAGGATGAAACCCTCGGCATTCAAAGGCCTTTAGAATTGTCAGGGATTGATTAAGTGTAGGAGAACCAAGGGTTTTCCAACACTGTATCGACATAATACACATCGAAGCTCCCTCATCAATCACAGTCCTAAAACAAGGTTTGTTTTTGACTAACACTAGAATTTGGAAAGCCATTTGATGAGGAAGGTGAGGTGTATTATTTTCTAAATCGAAGACTATGAGGTTGGAGTCCTGAAGATCAACAACTCCTATAGCCGACAGTAGCATTTTTCGATGTGCTGGACATGATTGCAGCACTTCCAAAGCCGACATTGCTGAAGGTGAAATAGCTAAATCTTCAACAATGTTATAGTTCTAAGAAGCTCTCGCATGAGGATTGAAAGCTGACTTTTGAAGTATACCCTTAGCGGGCGGTTTGATTACTAAGTCAGGATTAGGTTTCTCAATCTGTAGTGGATCGGAACTAGACGGAGCGGAGGTTGATGGATTGGAATTGGAAGATTCGGCTTCATTTCTACCAAAAGGACTTTTACTCCCGTAATCTTGCGATCGCGTCACCATCCTTACATGTGACATCATCATTATGGGTTCTTCGGAGGCATTATAGGAAGAGCCTATCATTTTACTGTCTTGATTTGGAAAAGGATCCTTCAAAATAGCCAGTGTTTGCGAACCATTGAGGATTTTCGCAACCTCGGCACGATGCAGGCAATCCCTTGTAAAGTGCTCCTCATCGCAGATGAGACAAGGATATCGAGGTTTTCGTTTCTCGTCAGTAGATTCAGTTTCTCAGATTTCTCCTTTGAGTTCTGCTTGTTCTTCTTCTTACCTTTCTTTTTTCCGTTGGATTTTAATTTGGTCGTGGATGATTCTACGACATGAACATCGGCAGAAATTTCAGGTGAAGAATCTCCCTTAGGGGAATCTGGTAAAGTTATTATGGGAGAAGAATTCTTAGAGGATTTCTTCTTACTTTTGGTATTAACAGTACTAATCATACCATTAGCGGCATGAGACCCTGAGGGAGGTGCAGCTATTTGATTTTGTTTTGGAAGGTCGGGGATTTTCTCATGCAACGTACCTGATTGAGTATAAACTAAGTCAAGGTACTGAGCTTGAGAAATTACTTGCTCTTATGTAACTACCCCTGCCTTAGCGACATCTTCAGTTATCTTGGGTAATAATGATTTCACAAACCATTCTGCCAAAATTTGGTCTGGAATAAAAACTTTCACTAAACAACGTCGACCTCGCCATTCATGAATATGATCTGAAATATAAGTAGGCGTTGACTGCTTTAACAAAGTTAGTAATTCTGTGCCATTGTCATATCAGACTGGCAGCTGAAAATGCGTAAGGAAGGAAGTAGCTAACTAACTAAAATTATAAAAGGAGCCTCATGGCAATTCAATGTACCACTTGGCTACAAGGCCAATCAAAGTGAGTTGAAAAAGACGAAGACGAATGGAATCATCTATAATGGAATTTGATGCACACCGGAGATGGTAAGGCATCACATGATTAGATGGATCTTCTCCTGCCTTCCCCTCAAACTTAGGTATATCACTGGGAAACTTATTCGGCATTGGCGGCCAAAACGGAAGATAATTGATTGGATCATTCGTAAGGCGAGACAAGTCAGGCAAATCTAAAGTTGCTATGAACGGTAACTGACGGTTTGGATCTCGAAAACTTGGGGTCATAAGACCAGCCCCAGGAGGAGGATATCCAGGATAGCTTGGTATCAGATTCGCATTTGGGATATTATATCCTCCTGGAAAACCTGCATTAACCGGACCGTACTGGGGTTGTTGAGGTTGTTGATATGTATACCCAGGGTATGGTTGATACTGATAAGCCTGGTTCTGCACAGCGGGCCTGTATTGGTACTACCCCTGGTACGGTTGATAAGTAAATTGTGGTTGACTTGTAACAACCGTACTAGGCCCAGGTTGTCCTGCAGGCATAGAAACCAGAGTCTAGATTGTAGGTCCAGACTGGGGTAAAGAGGCCTGAGGAGTTGATACAGGAGCAGTGGAAACTGGAGCCACTGATACTCCAGAAATAGGTGGAGTGGATTGAACAGAAGCCGCAGTAGTTGCAGCGGACGTTTGGGACAGAGTTCGTGGCAAACTAGGCCCAGGCTGTGGAACTGCCCCAGGTGTAGCAGCTTGAGTAGTAGGCTGGACAGGTTGCTGGGGTGAACTAGAAACAAAAGACTTTCCAGATTGAGATGACAACTGTGCATTGAGTTGCGGAGTTTGTGGATCCCACACCACGTTCATTCCCAGGTATGGACCCATAACAGGTTGGACATATTGAGGAGCAAAACCAGGTTGAGTGTAAGATTGATAATTAAATGGTACATTTTTGGGTCCTTGAACAAATGATTGACCTAAAGGTGGTTGAAAACCTTGAGGTTGATATTGACCCTGAGGTTGATACTGACCTTAGGGTTGGTACTGACCTTGGGGTTGGTATTGTCCTTGCGGTTAGTACTGACCTTGGGGTTTGTACTGACCTTGAGGCTGGTACTAACCTTGGGGTTTGTACTGACCTTGAGGCTGGTATTGACCTTGAGTTGTATATTGATACGGGGGTTGGCCTTGAGGAACATATTGTCCCGTAGGAACATATTGTCTTTGAGGTTGCCCCCCAGGCGGTAATGGACTGCCTTGGGGTTGCCCCCCAGGCAGTATTGGAGTACCTTGCGGCTTTCCCCCAGACGGTATTGAACTACCTTGAGGTTGTGGATTAGGAGTAGTACCAAACATCATAAAAATTTCTTCAACGCTTAACAGTATAGTTCCGTTATGACCAAGAGATACGACATAATCGATGGGTCGAGGAGAAGCTCCTGAAAACGTACCAGATACAAACTGATACCCAGGAGGAACAGAAGGACCGCCATGTAAAAAGGTTTCTGGCTTCTGAGTAAACAAGGATGACTGTCTCGACATATTCAAGGGAGGATAATAACCTCTGGGTGTTGGATGAAAAGGAAATCGAGGTGGTGAAGACGCAAGACCTGGATTTTCTAAGAAATTGGTCAACAAAATTTACCAAGCGTCACCTCTAATGGGACTGAAGAAAATAGATTCACGATCCCTAAGTTCAATAGTCGACTGGTTTTCAAGGATGCTTATACCTTCGTCCGGACTTGAGCTTATAATTTCTTCAATGGAAATGAGTCCAGAAGGAAGATTTTCGGTGATAATATTTTCTACTCTAGGTGAACTAGGACCACTAGAAATAGGGGAAGCAAATCTTGAAGTTGGAGTAGCAGCAATTTCAGTTTCAGGCTCAAAGATTTCAGGTTCTTCGGCTACCGAGCTAGTAGGAGTGATACTACCAGTAACCTCAGAAAATGAAATTAGTTCAGAAATATGTTATGTTGCTTGCACTATATAATCAGGATGTACAATCAACGAAGACTCTCTGGCCTCCGGTGATCCAACCCTACTTTCACTAGGTGTGAAAAGGACCCGCAGCCCTTCCAGCTGACTTGGTGTAAATTCAAGAGGCTGCCCCCAAAGTCGATGAGATTGTCTCGGTAATTCAGCCACGATTAATCTAATTACTTCACACGAAAACAAAGAAAAAACTCAAGAAAAACACCTAAAGTCTCTAAATAACCCAAACAATTTGAAGCACACGCCTAACAAATCTAGGAGATCAAACCACACATAAACAATATCTTTCCAGATTGAAAACACTAGTTGGTGATGAAACCCAACATCGCAGAGTTCAATACAGAAATGGCGGTTGGAATAGTTACCCCGACAACTTGGTTAATGAAACAGACTAGCACAAGCTTCTCCACTATAACCGTCTCGAATGAAGATAACCCCCCAGAGAGTCCAAGTGAGTCTAGTCGATGTCTGCTCTAGGTACAGTGGGATCTTCCCTCCAGCGTCACCTAGGAAAGAATCATAAATATTATGGTCACTAAGGTCACCAACGGAAACAAATATACCTGGGGGAACAGTCTACGATCTGATACGCACGCAAGGGTAGAGTAACAAGCTCAATCCCCTTGAAGGCTCCTTGACATAATCCAAGGTTTACCAACAAGTGACCCCAGGCTGCTCGACAATGGTTAATTCGAGGTTTACCATTTTTAATACGTGAATATCTGGAATCGTTCCCAATGAGGAAGGATTGATTCCCACACTAGTTCGGACACGATCTCGTGCTTCTCCTTTAAGAGGAGCTTTCCCAGAGCATAGATGCAACAATTGGATTTCTCTCCTACCACAAGATATAGCTACTTGTTTGTTTTCCTATCTTGGAGAGTTAATTACTCCCTACTCCAAGACACTAGCCTAAGATATGTTGGTGTATTAGAGCCCTAGAAACAAAAAATTTGCTAGATTGATTTTATTTTGAGCGTGATTTTTATTGGTTTTTGATTAAGTCAAGAGGTGATGGAGATGAAACTTGTGGTGTAAAGACTCGACTCAAAATCACTACAAAAATGCACTT
>APFE030787286.1:114274-146815 GCA_000404065.3 Pinus taeda
TGGAAGCCTCGCTCCCTCGCTCCAAATGAGCTTCCTTGAAGTGTAATTCTGCAAACACAAACAAGAAAACAAATTAAATAGAACCTGAAAAGCCAATATCATAAAGCATATTCATCATAATGATCAAGGAGATTATGAAACAAACCACATAAGACAATTTGTTGAGAAAAATGAATCTGATTGTATTAATTCAAATGAAGAAGAACTTTACAACCTGTGCCTTGATGCTGTACAAGCTCCTCCCAGGGTCCGATAAGAAGTCTCCTCTACTTTGACAAGTTTCACTCACTTCCCAATGAAACCAAAAGGTATGTGATCTCTCCTCTCAAGTTTAACTAGGAAGTCCCAATTCCATCAGCATTTACCCTCAAAATATTCAGCTTCTAACCTCTCCAGCAACTGACCCAATGCCTTAATTTATAGTGCAATGGAGGGAAGTTACTAGGTCCTCCTTCAAAGGGATAAAGCCCTGCTTCAAAGGGATAGCTCCTCCTATCAGGGGATTAGCTCCTTCTCTTTTGGGATGCATGAACGACTTTGGAGCGAACAATCCACGTCAAAATCCTTCTAGAAACATCTAGAATTAACCCAAAAGTGAGTTTTTTAGGATAAACTTGCGCCTTTTTGACTTTTACAGGGGTACGCACCCACCCCTTTACAGACAGAGCGTGCAGGTACGCATGTAATATGAACAAAGAGTGCGGGTCCGCAGGTAAAAGTAGGAGAAAGTGCAGAACCAGAGTAATATTGATTTTCAATGTCTTTCTCTCATTTTCAAAGCTTGACATGAAGAGCTAAGGTCTGATACTTGCTTAGGATGCTAGTATAAGTGGTGATAGACCCATACTGACTGCAAATAATCATGGTGACGATATTTTTGTGTAACAAGGAAGACCAAAATGAACCCAAATATTTTGAAAGAAAAGATGAGTTGTTGTTTAGCTGTAATTTTCTTTTTACATGGCAATAGAATACAGATCTCACTGAACCTATATACAACTACATACAAGTAATCATCAACTTTCCTTGACAACGGAAAGCCTCCTACAAAATCCATTTAGATACTCTCCCATGGATGTGAAGGTACCAGAAGTGGAGTGTACAATCCTAGTTTTCTATTGCTAGGCTTACTTGTGGCACACAAAGAAAATCCTCTAATGAAATAAGATACATTATCAAACATGCATGTCCAATAACAATACCTTTGGAGATTCGTTATTGTCTTGCCTACACCAAAGTGTCCAACAATCAATGAGGTGTGCGCCTCCCTTATGATATTGTTTCTTTCTCCTTGTGGAATACATAACTTGCCCAAGTGATACAACAAACTGTTATGAACATGGTAATCTAACTCTTCATTTTGGTTTCCTTGCCTCAAGCTTGTATACACATCTTGAAAGTCATTATCATATGCATATTGCTTAATGTAACTTTCATGTAAAATGAAATTGTGCTTGAGTATAATAGATGAATTTACAATAGGCCTAGAAAGCATATCAACTACCTTATTGTAGATTCCCTTTTTGTACTTGATAACCAAATGAAATTATTGTAGAAAACCCATCCATCTGAACTGTTGTGATTGCTGCAACTTTGACTGTGACTGTAAGTACTGCAATGGTTGATGGTCAGTATGGATAATGGTCTCCTCCCCCATCAAGTAGTGTTTCCATTTTTTAACACTTTGTACCAATGTGTAAAGTTGTTTGTCATAAGTGGGATAGTTAGTCACAACACCATTAAAAATTTCAGAATGAAATGAAACGGGCTTACCATGTTGCATGAGAACTGCTCCCATGGTGTAATCACTAGCATCTGTTTGAGTCTCAAATGGATGTCTAAGATGGAAGAGCCAATACCGGTGTAGGATTGATCTTTTGTTTTAAAGCATCAAATTCTTTTTGTTGTACATCTCCCCAATGAAAGACTTTCTCGACACTAGTCAATGCATATAGTGGAGCTGCAATGGACGAAAAATTAGCAATAAATTTCCTCCAATATTGTGTTTCCCCTAGAAAGCTTCTTACCTCTGTAACTGTATTGGGCTTGGGCCAATTCACAATGACCTCAACCTTAGAGGGGTTTATCTCCAACTCACCTCCTCCAACAATGTGTCCCCAATACACTAAAGAAGTCTTGCCAAATTAACACTTTGACATCTTTAAAAATAATTGTTCTTTTGTCAAGACATCAAGTACTTTGTTCACATGCATGACATGTTCATCTCTAGATTTGCTGAATATCTTCAGAAATTCTTGAATTTTCTTTTTTATTTCCATGATCTCCATGATCGACATGTGATACATGCCAATGTTTGGAAGTGGAACATCGTGCTGCAGCAGTATCTCATGTTGAATTCCCCTCTTGGGAGATAACCCCCTTGGTTCTTGAAACATCTTGCAATGCTTTCTTACCACATCAAACAAATTATCTTTTAACTTATCATCAAAACCTTTAAAAGATTCATAATCAATATCATTCTTTTTCTTGATCATGAGAAGCACAACGTTTTTACTTGCATTTACTAGTCAGTTCATCTTCGCTCCATTAACCAAAGAAATGTTTAAATTTTTGCGATGGGCTCTCACAATATAATCCACTCCATCCTTGATAAATAGATATTTTTTCTCATGGAGATAAAATAACGATTTCCTATCACACAAATATTGGCTTCTCAAAATGATTCTTGAGATGTCGAGTGGAACTACATCTAACTCAACTTCATCAATGAATTTTTCAGTAATGGAAAACCTGAATAAGCGTTTCCTTGTAACTTGCAAATTTGCATTATTGACTATCCAATCCAAGGGATATGGTTTGTGATGAGGTACAGTTTCAAGGTTAAAATTTTTTACCAAGTCTTCTAAAATTAAGTCTTTACGCTCGCATTCTTCTTTCCTTTCCATTTTCCACCCTTCTCTTTCTCCTTACCCTCGAATCACTGCTTCTTACAACCCTCTTCTTGAATGTTCTTTCCTCTTGCTTCAAGATGTGTGGCTTGCACACATACCTCATCTAAATTGCTTGGATTGAACATAAGGATAGTTTGTTTTAAGCAGGAATGTAAACCCCCAATATATTTCAAGAGTGCATCTTGGGAATTCAAGTTTACTCCTAACAAGAAATCCGTTTTCCTAAAATCCTGGATATAGTCTTCAACTATTTTTCCCTTGAGTTGCCTAAAATTTTGGAAACTTGTTACACAAAAATATCGTCACCATGATTATTTACAGTCAGTATGGGTCTATCACCACTTATACTAGCCTCCTAAGCAAGTCTCAGACCTTAGCTCTTCATGTCAAGCTTTGCAAATGAGAGAAAGACATTGAAAATCAATATTACTCTGGTTCCGCACTTTCTCCTACTTTTACCTGTGGACCCGCACTCTTTGTTCATATTACCTGCGTACCTGCATGCTCTGTCTGTAAAGGGGTGGGTGCGTATCCCTGTAAAAGTCAAAAAGGCGCAAGTTTATCCTAAAAAACTCACTTTTGAGTTAATTCTAGATGTTTCTAGAAGGATTTTGACGTGGATTTTTCGCTCCAAAGTGGTTCATGCATCCCAAAAGAGAAGGAGCTAATCCCTTGATAGGAGGAGCTATCCCTTTGAAGAAGTACCTAGTAACTTCCATATTGATTGTGACTTCATGACCATGACTTTTTTTGTTGCTTCCCTATTGGAGCATATTGATGCTCATTGATGCCATGTACTCATGTATTTCATATTTTGGGCATGTATTGATGAGAGCACCTTTGTGTGAAGATGTAAAAGCCATGTACTATCGTTGTTTCATCTTTTGGGCAAATTGCTCATGGAGTGACCCATGGTGTCTAGTATGGATTTGTCATTTACTATGTATGGTTCAATGGATGTCCAAGTCATGCATTATGATGTATATATTTCATGTAGCACCAATTCATTGGGTTCATGATGTAAACTTGGGTCCATAGAGTTATGGTTGGTGATAATAGGTTTTATAGAGGATTCATATTCCAGTCCTGTGTATATGTCACAACCTTGTATTTTCTCCATGAAGCATTATATATTTTAATGTATTGTGTATCATGTCCAAAGTTAGTTAGAGTCGTGGTCATGAGGAGTAATCTCTTTCACTTATCAAGGAGGCTCATTGCAACAGATAGACATGTTTATTCAGTAGGCAGAGTGTATGATTAAAACTTCATTACATGCTTAGGGGGAGCATGTTCAATTTTTAGAGCTGGCATGGCATTGGCTATTGGTGTTGGCAGGCAATTTCCTTGTTTTCATGCTTATCTTCCAGGAGATACTTCATGGGTTGCTTCAACATGGAGTTGTGCATGACAGGGGGTCACTTCTCTCACCCAACATATTATTGGCATTGTACTTCAGTATTTGATGGCCCTTTGCCATTGATGTCAAAGGGGGAGAGATTTTGGATTGATGAGTCAACCTCACATGTTGTATTGAGGTCGACACCAATGCCAAAGGGGGATTTTGTTGGCATTGACGTCAACAAGCTCTTGGTGTTGTTGCCCATATGCATGTGTGATGAGTGTTTGGTGAGATGATTGGTTGATGGTCTTGTTAGTTACAATTGATGTCAACAGTCCTATGACTAGACCTAATGGAGATGATGTTGTGGTTGCTGACTTGGAGATGCTATTGTTGGAGGAGGTTAGAGAGTTTCTCATGTTGTGTTGATCGAAGATGTTGCTGCTGCAGGTGGTTGGAGTGTTGCTCTTGGTGTTTCATATGTCTATTTATGTCTTGGAGACATTGCATATGATGCTACATGTTTTAGATGTGGCTTCTTATGTTGGAGGAGCTTCCATCAGTGTTGGAGGAGCTTCCATCAGTGTTGGAGGCAGTTGGATGTGATGTTGCTACTGTAGGTGTCGATAATGTTTTTACTGCAGGTGTCAGAGATGTTGCATGTGCCAGAGAGGTTGTGGTTGCTGCTTTGAGGAGTTGGAGGTGTTGGTCTTGGTTCTAAGGTTGGCATAATAGGTCTAGCATCTCATAGACTTGTTCCTTGCCTATTCATTAGTTGCAAACTTATCTTAATGGCTTGGAGGAGTGTTTGAACATTGGAGATGATGTTCCTATAGGTGGCAGAGATTCCGGACTCAAGAAAATTATGCTTTCACTGAGTTTTAGCCCTAGTCACATGCTTGCTAATTCAAGGGAGCAATTTTATGGCCATCATCACATGGAGAGTAGCCTAAAAAAGTGACTATAGCTACAATATTCTAAAGTCGCATGCAAAGCAGTGCTAAGGGAGTGACTATGGGTTTGGACGAGATTTTCTTCACATTCCTCGGGCTATTGGCCTAATTTTTTCCTTGTAGCGACTTCCTTGATTAATAATTTTCAGTTTATGGTCAGAAAAGTTCATGGGACCTCCAAAATTTGATTAAATTTGAAAATATTAGAAAGGCTAATGGATTTAGTGGTTAATTGGGTCAATGAACTGAATTAGGATCTAATCTACATATGAACATGATTGTTGAGCTCAATAGTTCTGAGTAGTTATTGAGTTGAGCACTTGATTTCGTCTTTATATTGTAGGAAGCTCATTATGAGTATGGCTTATTACACTAGTGTGTGGAGAGAGTGTGTCTATGGAGAAGACCCTGCAAACTTTGTGAGCTTCATTATGCAGTTGAAGTAGCAAATAACTGAAGTTTATTTCAGTCATTACACTATGCACTGAGTGAGTTGTTGATGTGCTGTTTGGAGAAGTGATTCAAGAGATTGCTTTGTTTTTTGTGTGGAGTTTTTTTATCGCATCTTATGCTGCAAATTTATTTGAGCTTTGACGGTATGTTGTTGCATTGCTCATGTTGATCAAGTTTTAGGAGTCTAGTTTGAAAATATATGAAACGAGGCTTGCATGGAGGTATTGAAGGCTTGGAGGCTTTGAGTATATAGTGAGTTGGTAGATTCGATAGATGGAAGAGTTTTCTCCATCCAATGGTGATTGAACAATTTGGTAGAAACTGGATGAGGCTCATTGGTCTTGATAGAACTAGCAGATTAAAGTTTGTGGAGTCAATTGTGAGTTCAAGAGTAACCAAGCAAGGATCATTGATCATGTTGGCCTTCATCGGATGGTAGTCTGTAGATCCGTGAGAGAAACAATTTCTTATCTGATAGTGCTAGCATAATGTGAAAGAATTCAAGTCTGCAAGGCTCATAGGAGTGAGCTAATCCATGTATAATTTTTTCAAACATTAATAAAATAATTGAGTAATGCAGTAGCAGGTAGTTTTTTTCCCGGAAAGGGTTTTCCACCAGAAACACTTGTGTCCTTGTGTTGATTGTTTTTATGGTTGCATGTGAATTTTTTATGCTCTAATCTTTGCTTATGTGATTAAGTTTATGCATGGTTTAAGAGATTAAGTAATGGCAAAAAAATTGTAAAAGTGCCACACTATTGATTCACCCCCCTCCACCCTCTCTCTCTCCCGCCCCTCAGCAATGATCTAGTTTCCAAGATCACACGCTTTCCTACTCAATGCAATCAACTACTTCTACACCACCTGTTGTCATTAAAAAGATTTTGTGGTATAATATTTATCGTTGTTTGATAATTTGTTACACCTTAAATATTATGTTTGGTACTCCATGCTTTTCATTCATATGTTATGTTTGTTTTTTCCATGTTTATAGATGCATGAAATCTAATAAAAGGTTTTGTAGCTAGCTCCATGTGTTATTTTGTGTTTGCTTGTGTACATAGTTTATTTCTACAGAGACTTTTACCTTTGCACATTTCTTGCTTCTGTATAATGTTTAACTTCATACGTCTTTCTATTGGATGAATAGCATCGGAAATCTTTCTGAGTGGAATTTATAAAATTTAATAAGTTCTTACAATTAAAAAATTAGTCTCAAGTTAAATTAGATTTACTGCTCTTTTTGTTTATGTTGCATGCATTCGAGTCATCATACACATTAATTTCTTCCAATATGTAAAATATGTTGACTTCTTAATGTTTCTCAAATATTGCAGAGGTATTCAAATTCTACTTACCCTTTTACTTCTACACATGTTTTATCTCTACATATAGTTTATTTCTTCATAGATTTTTCCTTCACATATGCCTTATTTTCGCATAGTCTTTAATTTATACATTCTCTATAGCACAACACTTCATCTTCTGCACACATTCCCAATTCTTCATGTTTGCACACATTTCCACCTCTGCATACTTCTTCCATACATCTTCACCCTGCGCAACACTTCTTCTGCACAAGTACTACTCCACACATTTTCTCTCCCACAATTGTGCCTTCTTGTGCGTTTTCCTACTCAATGTTATCAACTACTTCTACACCACCTATTGTCATTACAAGAATTTGTAATATAATGTTTATCATTTCTTTATGGTTTTTGACACCTTAAAAATTATGTTTAGTACTTCATGGTTTTCATCCATATGCGATGTTTATTATTTTCTTGTGCAATGTAATTTTTTTGCATTCTCTCATTCAACCCTTATAAAAGAAAATTAGAAATCATGGTATATAGGCATCCACTAGCTCCTTTGCAACTATTTATGTTGTTTCATCTTCACATCTTTAAGCTTTTCCACTCATATTTCATTATCCCTTGTTTCCCACATATATTTTCATGTTTGAAATGTAATGTAAAGTGAGTATAAACAAGTAATTAATATAGTTCTATTTGTATGCAAATGTTTTAAATGTAATGGAAAATGATTATAAATAACTAATTATTTATCCACTTATATTTCCATTTTTGAAATATGATGGAAAGTGATTTCTCTTTTATTCATTTGTATTTTTTTATCATTTTTGTTCATTTATAAGATTTTTATTTTCTACTCATATTCCCATGTTGAAATGTAATAGGAATTAAATGCAGATAATGAATTACTTTTTAATCATTTTTTTCTATTCTCTCATAGTTCCACCTAATATGAAATATAATGAAAAATGAAAATAAATAAATATTTGTTTTTTAATTTTCTTGGACAAACTTGAGAATTACCACTCATATTCCCAGGTATTCAATATTCCCAGGTTGAAATGTAATGGAAATTAAATGCAAACAATAAATATTTTTTAATCATTTTTTGGATTCTCTCATATTTCCACCTACTATCACAATATAATGAAAATTGAGAATAAATAAATATTGTTTTTTTTTTATTTTTCTTCAAAAACTTAAGTATTTCCACTCATATTTTTATGTTCAAATCTAATTGAAGAGTGAATACAAATAATCAATGATTTTCTATATTTTATTAATTCTGTTTTTTTTTACAATTTTTTATTATTTTTAATATTTTTTCCAACCATATTTACAAATTAAACTATATTAATATACAATTATTTTCATGATCTTCATTTATTTATATAATTTTTTTTAAATGTTTCTCATACTTTTATTATACATGTGGCAGGTATGATATAAGTCATTCATTCAATTTTGACTTTAACTCGGTATTAGTTTGTTTTGACAAAAGAATTATGACGCTTATCCATAGTTTAACATTGGGAATTCAATTTTTATTATTTTTTATTATTATTGAAATCTATTTATTTGCAAAGTGATTGGTTGAGGTCTTATTATGGGTTGTTTAGTAACTTCCATTTTTGTTAGTTATAAATTTTTTATTTTTTATTTTATTTCCTTTTTATTTAATTTTAATTTATTTTCTTTTCTATATTCTATTTCATGAATTATAATTTTTTCACAATATTTTCAATTAAAGTGACTATTATATAATAAAATATATTTAAAAAAGTTAATTATAAGACAATATATATATTAAAAAAATAAACACATATATATTTTCAATATAAATAAATTAGAATAATTTCCTAATTTTGGTAATGACATTAACAATAAATAATTATTAATATTTTATTTGTAATGAATGCTTTTCTTTTTATTTTTTTTTCAATAAACTAAATTTAAACTAACAAAAAAATACTAACTACTATATAACAATTATTAAATATAATTTTATTAAATTCATATTAAAATTTAATTATAATTAAAAAAATCTGAAAATTATCTCTGTGATGTCCAGGAAGCCCACGAAATTCAATCACAATCATGACCATGACTTCTTGAGTGCTATCAAACTCAGACTCTAGTGTGAGTCCCTCCTTAATTACTCCATGTGACCACCCAGCGAATCTATCTGTGGTCAACATATTGGGAGATCCATCTTTGGTCAAGTCATTTTTGACGGGAGAAGCTTCGTTAACAAACTCTGTTAAGTTAGTCTATCCTCACCCTCACCCTTAACCACCCCATTCGTCCTTCCCATCTTTACTTTTAATGCTCACCCTCACCATCACGGTCATGCTCACCCACCGCATTCGTCCGACGTTCTTCACATCTTTACTTTGGGAGATGGGAAGAGACACTATTGTTTTAAGTCGTTGGTCAATTAGTATACTCAACGACCCAATCCGTCGTTGATCCTTTTTAGCTTTGACTTTACTTAAAAAATATCATAAAAGTCTTCACTATCCTTGCTTTTCATGCTCACCGTCGCCCTCACGATCACGGTCACGCTCACCAACCCCATTCTCCGACGTCCTTCCCATCTTTACTTCGGGAGATGGGAAGAGACTCTATTGCGTTAAGTCGTTGGTCAATTAGCTTGACTTGACTTAAAAATATTACAAAAGTCTTCATGATTCATCAAATTTTCATTATAATGAAATGTCTACGTGATTTCACAGCTATGGGTAAAAGGATTTTGAAAAAAATCTAATAAATTTTTTAGAAATTTAAGAACCAGCTTCAGACATTTTGATTATCAGCTTATTTAAAAAAATAAATAATTTAAATTAAACTAAAAATACTAACTACTATATAACTCTTGATTTTTTTAAATTCATATTAAAATTTAATTACAATTAAAAAAATCTGAAAATTATCTCCCATATATATTTGTCATTCCCGTGATATCTAAGAAACCCACCAAATTCAATCACAATCATGACCATGACTTCTTGAGAGCTGTCAAACTCAAAGTCTACTGAGTCCCTCCTTAATTACTCCATGTCCAGTGTCCACACTTATTTTATTAAATTCATATTAAAATTTAATTACAATTAAAAAAATCTGAAAATTATCTCCCATATATATATCATTCCCGTGATATCTAAAAAACCCACCAAATTCAATCACAATCATGACCATGACTTCTTGAGAGCTGTCAAACTCAAAGTCTACTGAATCCCTCCTTAATTACTCCATGTCGAGGATCACCCAACGAATCTATCTTTGGTCAACATATTTTCCACGGGTGAAGCTTCGTTAAACAACTCTGTAGGCAAATCCATCTTTGGTCAAGTCATTTTTGACGGGCGAAGCTTCGTTAACAAACTTTGTTGAATTAGTCTATGCTCACCCTCACCCTTAACCATCACGGTCACCATCACCCTCACCATCACCATCACGGTCACGGTCACGCTCACCCACCCCATTCGTCAGACGTCCTTACTTTGGGATATGGGATGAGACTCTAATGCTTTAAGTCATTGGTCAATTAGTTTATGCTATGCGTCAACCACACAGTCCGTTCACCCTCACCATCACCATCACGGTCACGGTCACGCTCACCCACCCCATTCGTCAGACGTCCTTACTTTGGGATATGGGATGAGACTCTAATGCTTTAAGTCATTGGTCAATTAGTTTATGCTATGCGTCAACCACACAGTCCGTCGTTGATCCTCTTTAGCTTCACTTTACTTACCAATATTACAAAGGTCTTCACTTTCCTTATAAATATTATAAAAGTCGTGATTCATGAGATTTTCATTATAATGAAATGTATACGTGGCTCCACCGCCATGAGTAAAAGAAATAAGAATAGGTGGGACCATTGAGGAGACCGTAGTAGTCCATGATCACCGCACCGCACCCATCACAAGAAAGAATAATCATCAAATTTGATAGATGAGAGTATTTTCAAATTTAAGACCAACCGTCAAATTAATCAATGTTTGATCAGAGACTTGGTTGATTTAAGTCGCTGGTTAATTAGTCAATGGTCAGTGTCACACAACCTGTCAATTTGTCCGTTATCTTCATCCACTCTTTCTAAGTTTTCTTTGAGTTGTTTTTAGTATTATTTTTAGATGATTTTTTTGTCAAATTGTTCTAAAATTAGATAGTAATTTATTGAAATCATAAATTTGATAGGTAATTTTATGCAATCAAAGTACCCTAAAAGTTTTTCAGGACACTGAATCTATATATACAATAAAAAAAAAACTAGTTTAAATAATACAAATCAAAATTTCATCTCAAATTTTTCCACTAAAAAAATCTAAAAATAACGCAAAAAAAAACTTTTTTCCTGAATAGAAAAAAGTGTATTACCTTAAATCATAAATCATAAATCAATTACTTGAGGCTGAGCGTCACCCACCTGATTTACGTCAATGACTCGATGTTGAATGTCACCCACCCCGTTCGTCTTGTGTCCTTCCCATCTTTACTTTACGTTTACTTTACGAAGATAGTGTGATTAAAGTCGTTGGTCAATTAGTGGATGCTCACTGTCACGTAACTAATCGCCATTGATCAATTTTTCACATGACTAGACCTTCGCATCCATTGTTCTCTCTAAATTGTCTTTGCCCGTCAATCACGGTGCGCTGTAGCCACCTTAATCTCTATTTCAAACATCACGACTCCCTTTTCAAATAGAAATAATTATGATGCTTTAAATCATAGGTCAATTACTCGATGCTCAGTGTCACCCACCCATGCATCTTGTGTCCTTCCCATCTTTGCTTTACGTTTACTTTGCGAAGATAGTGTAATTAAAGTCGTTAGTCAATTAGTGGATGCTCACTGTCACCCAACTAATCGCCATTGATCAAATTTCCACATGACTAGACCTTCGCACCCATTGTTCTCTCTAATTTGTCTTCGCCGTCAATCACGGTGCATTGCAGCCACCCTAATCTCTATTT
This sequence comes from Pinus taeda, assembly GCA_000404065.3. NCBI lineage: Eukaryota > Viridiplantae > Streptophyta > Pinopsida > Pinales > Pinaceae > Pinus > Pinus taeda. The sequence goes on from APFE030787286.1 coordinate 126,236, forward strand.
CAAACATCACCGAGCCTTAGTTTCTTTTCTTTTTCACATTCTTTGTCCTTAAGAGATAAAAATTTTTCTCATTAAGAAATAGAATTTGACGAGCAAATTGCTTGTCACCCGGTGATTTGATCGTTAAATACAGTAAATTCTTTTGTAAAATTATCACTATTTTTTTTTTGTTAAAATTGTGAAGATGAATAGACCGATGTGAAAACTAGCAAATTAACCAGTAAATCTATTTTAAAATCCGACCCTATTCTCACTTATCCTCCGAGTGAAAAAGGCCAACAAATTCCATTTCCCATCTCAACACTTTGTATTTTATAATTAATTAAAAAATATCTTAACCTATTATATTTTTACTTATCTCCCTACTTTTGTATTTCATAATTAATTAATACATTAGGTTAACAAACTATATTTTTACGGAATTCTTCCACTCGCAGATTTGTACAATCAAATAAACAGATTCAATAAAACATTCCGGTGGGAAAAAAAGTTATATATATAAAACACTAATTTATAATTTGTGAAATAACATATTACATTAAAATGTCTACATATGAATTATGCAATCGAATTTTAGATTAAAATGTAAGATAACTATTATATATAAAAATAATTATGGTTATGAATTATGCAATCGAATTTTAGATTAAAATGTAAGATAACTATTATATATAAAAATAATTATGGTTATTAAGGTTTTTTTTAATACAAAAGGAAAATATTAAATAAAAAGTTTTTTTTCTATAATTTTGATAGCAACAACAAGTATTATACATATAATGTTTAATGTGAAATAACATATTACATTACAATATAATAATGAATTATAATCTAATTTATTTATAATTTTGGATAAAAGTGTAATATAACTATTATATATATACAAAACTATATTATAATAGTTATGGTTTATTACAAGTTTTTCTATGTTAATATAGAGAAAAATATTAAAATAAAAAGGTTTTTTATTTATGATTTTGATTTGTAACAAGAAGTATTTTATAAAACAATATTTTGTGTGAGGAAGATTTCTATAGCATGGTTTTCATTAGGAGAAATAATAATAATTTTTTACTTCCTACATATGTGATTATCAATAATTTATAAGTATATTAAATTTTTTTAAATTATTATCAATATTTTTTAAAATGTAATGTATCAATTTTATTTTAAAAAATGAAAATAATTGCAATTCTTTTTATAAAAAATAATTAGTTCTATTAACTAAAATTTAGATTTTTTTTATAGGATATATATTATATATATATATATATATATATATATATATTATATATATAGTTGCCCAGTGATAAAATGGTATTTTCACGAAAAATCTGAAACAATAGTATGATTTTTTGACAACAATTTGAAACAAGAGTTTGATTTTTTGTTCTTTAAAAAACATTTTTGAATCCATAAATGGATTTAGTACTTGTTTAAAACACATTTTTGAATACATAAATGGATTTATTACCCTCAAAAATTCTAGGGGCAACTCAAGTCTTTAAAAATATCTACCAAATTATGAAAAATGTTATTTTGTCTATAAGTTAGACTACACCTAACTTTGTGTTTGGGGACTTCAATACTAGAACTGCTACCAACCAAGACACTCTATTAAGTAACAACACTAACCCTAATTCCTTATGGTTTGATGAGGATTATGACTTAGCTAGTACATTCAAAAGAAATTCTAAACATATAACCAATAACTTATTTGGTATCAAGTTAATTAAGCTTTGCAGCTCCGAAGACTTGATTATTTGTAACAAGATTAATAAGTGGCCCACATCTGCCCAAATGAATTATATTCATGGGCTTGGAAGCAGTGTTATGGACTATGCAATATATGATACCTTGGTTCTCAACCGTATTGTTAATTTTGACCTCCTAGATGACCATGAGCATGATTCTAACCACAAACCTTTATCCTTGACCCTAAATATTGATATGCGCACCAACCACATGAAAAATAAAGGTGAGAGCCAAAGGAACACTCGTTTTGACAAAACTAAAATGGATCTATTCTTAAAATATTTAATAAGGGATTTAGGTCTCTTAACATGTAATGATAATATTGATCACATCTACCACAATTTTACTACAACCCTCCTCACTACCATTAACAAATTCTCTTTCGAGGTATCATATAAAAAGTATGTCATATAAAAAATTCTCTACTGAGGTATCATATAAAAAGTATGCCAAATAACAAATTCTCTACCGACGCATCATATAAAAAGTATGTCAGAGAAGTGCTTAAAAAGTTTAAGATGGATCATTGCAAAGTTGCTTTTGTTCCTATGCAATAGAATGTGAAGCTTCATTTTGATGATGGTTCAGGTTGATGGTACATTGTACAAATGACTACTTGGAAGTCTGAATTGCCTTGCTACAATTAGACCAAACATTGCATATTCAGTTAGTGTGTTGCATCAGTTTATGAGAAGACTTCTTGAAAGCCATTGGAGAGCAGCGAAGGAAGTACTCATGTATCTTAAAGGCACAGTTGATTTTTGTCTTAAATAGACTGATTCATTTGTTGTTGAGTTGACAGGTTACTTAGATTCAGATTGGGCCGATAGTTTAGATGATAGAAGATCTACCTTATGTTGAGCATTCAATATTGCATCTAGGATTATTCCATGGAGCGGAAAGAAGCAACCAATTACATGTTTGTCATCTACAGAGGTAGAGTACAAAGCTTTATGTGCAACAACATGCGAAGCTGTTTGGTTGAGGTGAGTTCTTGAAGATGGTGGAGAAGAAGAAAAGTAGGCTACAGTGATCAAGTGCGACAGCCAGAGCTCAATCAAGTTGGAAAAAAATCCAATATTCATGCAAGGATGAAGCATGTTGATGCCCAATTTCATTTTATTAGAGAGAAGATACAGTCTAAGGATTTTTTTATTTAATATTGTAATACTTGTGAAAATGTTGCTGATATTTTCACAAAGCCCCTTGGGAAGGTGAAATTTGAATTGTTTAGGGAGATGTTAGGTTTGGAAATCAACCCTTTCTCCATTAAGGGGGGAACTTAGAAAATAATGGAGAAATGGTAATTGTTAAGATTGTGTTTGTAATTAGGAAGTAGTTCTTATTTTCTAGTAGGTTGTTACATCTCCCTAACTAAATGCCACTATATAAGATCATATTTATTGATTTGTGAATTCAAGGAATTTGTGAGCGCTATGTGCAGCCTCAGGGTCTCCTAATCTCAGGACTCCCAGAATTTTTCTCATTCAATTTTGTGTTCCTTTATTTCTAGTCAATTTTCATTTTTTCCATTCATATTACCCTTTTGAAAGATAATGGAAAGTAACATAAGCAATCAATTATTTTTGTCAAATTTTTATTCATATTTACATAATTTTTTATTGAAATATAATGTAATATTTGCATATTGGAATATTCTCATATTGGAATGTAATAAAAAGATATTAAATAACCAAATATTTTTTATTATTCTCATTCATTTGTACAAGTTTTTCATTTCTCCTATTCATATTTTCATATTGAAATGTAATGGAAAGTAAATATAAATAATCAATTTTATATCATTTATTTATCTTAAGAAGTTTTTCATTTTTCTAGTAATATTCCCACATTGAAATATTATTTTTTCCATTCCTATCTATATTGAAATGCAATGGGAAGTGAAAATCTAACAATTATTTTTATCATTTTTATTTATCTTTATAAACTTTTATTTTTTCCACTCATATTCCTATTATGAAATATAATAGAAAGTGAATCTAAACAATAGATTATTTTTTATTATTTTATTCATTTTCTTTTTCATATTTTCATGTTGATTATTGAAATATAAGTAAATAACCAATTATTTTTATCATTTTTATCCATCTCCCTTTTCCACTCATTCTATGTTAAAATATAACAACTCAATAAATAATTATCTTATTTCTCATATTTTAATATTCATTTTATATTAAAATGTAACAACCAAAAAAATAATTATCTTATTCCTCATATTTTAATATTACATATTAAATTATAATAAATTCTATATTAAATATTATAAAAAATAAGTATAGACAATCAATTATCTATTATCATTTTCATTAATATTCACTTTTTTTCCTAATATAATTAAGTTAATATTCAAATGCATATAACTTTATAATCATAATCAAAACTTCAATCATAATCATTACTTCCTCCTTGCTATCATATTGCTTTGAGTCTTTGGCAGCGTTGGAATTTGATGAGCAAAATGTCGGTCACAAAGCAATTTGGTCATTAAATGCATTTAAAAATTTATGTTATCATTTCTTTGGGTATTAAATACATTTAAAAAATTTGTGTTGCCATTTCTCGTGAGATATATTTTTAAAATATATACTTTTACGTCCTTTCTATATATTTACTTTGCGAAGTCATTGGTCAATTAGTGGATGCTCGCTGTCGCCCAACTAATCCTTCACTTTCCTCACAAATAATGATTCTGCCCCATGACTCCCAAGTATATGGGAGAAAATAAGAATAAGTGGGACCAATGACAAATAATGATTCTTCTCTCTAATTTGTCTTCACCCGTCAATCACGGCGCTTTGTACGCCCCCTAATTTCTATTTCAAACATCACCACGACGCCAATCTCTTTTCTTTTTAATTTATTTTCCACATTGCAAGCGAATTCCATTTCTTATCATAATGAATTTGTATTTTATAATTAATTAATATATTATCTTATTGGAAATTTTTCGACTCTTTAACTTGCAAAATCAAATAAACAAATTCATTAAAACAATGATAACATTCTGGTGAGAGAAAAATAGAAAATATACTTTGTATTTTATAATTAATTAATAAATTATCTTAACAAATTATATTTTTACGGAATTCTTTCACTCGCCAATTTGTACAATCAAATAAACAGAGTCAATAAAACAATGAGAGCATTCTCGTGAGTTTAGATTAAAAGGTAAGATAACGATGAATATTTTGTGATGATTCCGTAAAAACATGTAATTATGAAAGTTACTATGGTAAGAAACTTATGTGAATTATTAATTACTGTGTTAAATGATATTATTTATTTTATGAATGGAAGATATTTTAAAATGCTGGCAGTCTCCTAAAAGAGAATTTCTAAAAAAAGAAACAGTTATAAAAACTGAAAAGGAACTAACCCTTCAGCCAGGAAAAGTCCTGGGAAGGGGAAAAATCCCTGGTCTGTGAGGACAGAGGGGAGAGGGAACTGAAGAAAGAAAAAGAGAAAGAAAAGAAGGGTTAAGTCTGGTGAGGACCAGATAACCCTAGCACAACTGTGCAATAGACCTGTTGAGGGCTGCAGGCCTGCAGGACTGCTCGGGGGGAGAACCCAACATAGCGTTGAATCTCATGGCTGGGAGGATAAGAGCAAATCTTTAAATTGCAGGTGAACTTCTGGAGTTATAACCACTGGTGTCTAATAGACCAGGTATGTGTTATTCCTCTGAATTAAATTATTGTTTTGGTATGCTTGGTGTCTATATGGAAGGTATGACTGCACCTGAATATCTGTTAAGGATTAGATGGGACAACATGTATATAATATCATTACAAGTGTTTAAAAGTGCCTGAGGCTGGCTAATCAAACACTAGGATCTATCTGTTATATTATTTGCATAATAATTGTAAAGAAAACAAGCATGATAACTGTGTAAGAATAATGCCTGATATCTGTAAAGATAACTGTATAGAGGGCAAGCCAGACACCTGAAGAACAATGATGCATGATAGTTATCTAAGAACATTGCAAGTGCATATAAAAGTCTGATACGAGTAACTGTTAAAGAAAGATTTATGTTAACCGCGTGAAAGGGATACATGTAGTGTATCAGAATAATGCTCAAACCATATTGAAAATTGAAACATAGTAACAATACTTAGAACCTGAGGGTTCATATCAATATGCAGAACATGTGAGAGTGTAAGGTATTTTACAGTCAACCATAAGCAGGGTTCTGTACAAAACTAGCATTATAAGAGTATAGAAAACTGATAAATAACACCTAACAGTCCTTTTCTAATACTTTCGGGGCATGCCGTGAGCCTGTGGAAACGGTTCGTGGTATGGATGAAACCCTCTACCGTTTCCAAAAATGAAACCCTCGGCCATCTCAAGAGGAGACCCTCGGCCGTTCCAATATGGAACCCTTGACTGTATTTAAAGCTTGAAATGAAATAAATATATTAAACAGGAACAAGTCAAACTAAAGCTGTTTAACATAAAGCACATATCAACGTATCATGGTGTTACAGAACCGCCGTAGAGACGGCCATACAGTCGCTATTTCCATACAAACCCTGATAAACTATAACAGAAATTATGGAGACGAAACCCTTGAAATATTTACGTCTCAGCCTGTTAATAGAGAAACAAAGTATCCATAACGAAATGAGCGGTAAATATAGAACATTGGAATGGAAAAGACTTGCAATATTACATTTAAAATCTCGAACCAATGGAGCATATATATATATATGTGCAATGAACAAACTGTAGGCGCATAAACTCGAATGAAATCATGCATAACATATTGTGCAGGCATACGAAAAAGTTAATCATATATTAACAGTGGATAAATAGCGCGGATGAATGCCACAAAGTCTGTACATTAAATACTTCGAGAACCAGAGTCTAATATGAACTCAGGGCATTCAAAATGGCACATTCCCAAACAAAAGAATCCATGATCTATCTCGTTAGGGTCCGGCGAGGGGAGCCGTGAATCCCTGAATATAAATATACAAATGATAACAAATAATACAGCAAAGACTGTAACCAGAGAAGGCGCAGGTACCGGCATGGGAAAGCCGACCTCGCATCTCAGCTAAGGTTCCGCCGAAGGTGGAAACCCTGAGTCACACATTGAAGAATGCCGTGAGGAAACCCCTTTCAGGCCGAAGGAAACACATAGAAATCTACCTGTTACTTCCGTCTTTTATATTAACCTAACTACTGTATTGTATGCGAAGGGTTCAGTACCTGGAATGTTCCCGCGATGTCATTCCAATCCACTCCTGAGTGGTAAGGGTTTGAAGCGCGCCCTGTACACGAAGATTCAATGGAATTAAACATGAATGTATTAACCCAACCGGTAAACCCAAGAATGCACAGTATTATACCTAATGAAATATACAGTCGAAGCTATGGTTGCAGTGACAGATACCTGTGCTAGCTTGCCGCAACCTGGCATAGTTTGCGGGGTTAGAACCGCCATTTGGGAGCGAGGGCTCGGCCTTCCTCCAAGTGCAAATGAACCCGCGAAGAACCACTCGGTGGGCTTTATGAGGCCGATAAAACCTGAAACGATATTGACCCTCAGATCAAAGGAGAGAATCCTCACCGTCCCTTGCATATCAGTTGGCGCGCGAACCCGGCAGACTTTCCAAAGTTTCACATGGTCTCTGTCCGGCGGATTGACACCTGGCCAGAGTAGGTAAGGCCATTTAGTTTCCCGACCACACTTGGCATGGAAAAAGATCGGAAAGCAACCGGTGGCCTTTTTCCGTTGACCTCATTTGAATGGTGAGAATCGTTAAGGATTCGAATCCATAAGTCTTATGATAACACCAAGCTCGGTGATTAATAATCATATGGAAACATCATAGTGGCACGGTTAGTGCTTAATAATTGCAAGTAAATATATATATTGTTATGGTTATTAGGATCGAGTTTATAAGGTCCACGTGACAATAAGGTTACCACCATATAAAATTATTTTTATTTGCTGTGGAGTGTGACAATGTGGTATCAGAGCCAGGTTTCAAAACTGTGGCCTCTGGAGCAATAAGATCCAGCTGCATGGATTTATCATATAGTATATGTATGAGGAAGAATTAAATTTCGCTAATTGATTTCTGTTTATTAATTAGGAAACAGATTCAGGAACATCAAGTGATAACATTCAACAGTAAAGATGGGGGGAATGCAGGGAGCAGATGGCGTTCCTTGAGAAAATCCAGAGCTGTGGATACAACTCGGTGCAGAGACACGCAGTACCAATCTGGCGATACTGCAAACTGTTTAAGAATTGAAAGATGAAATGGCACGTCTGCGAGAAGACAATGCGCGATTGACAGTGGAACAGGAAAGAATATTGAAGAGTCTGTCGGAAAGACAAAATCCACCATTAGCCAATCCCAGTGCAGAAGAGCAAAGGGCAACTGAAGAACGAAATTATGCACCTGAAATTTCAGAGGAGAAGGAAGATCATTCTGACAATGTAGTAGAACAACAGACACCAAAGAGACAGAGAATGGAATTACAAGGAGAATTCCGGAAAATCAAACCTCCACATTTTGATGGAGAACAAGAGGAAGCGGCAGAGGCTTGGTTAATTAACATTAACAAGTATTTTCAACTGTATGAGTATGATCAAAATTTGAAGGCGCGGTTGGCCATATTTCAGCTACAGGGCAAAGCAAGCTTGTGGTGGGAAGAAATCAAAATTGTAAAAGGAGTAAATGAGCAGAACATAACCTGGGAAAAGTTTCAAAAGTACTTCAAGGAGAGATATCTAACTGAGCGTTTCTATGATGAGAAGGCACGGGAGTTCCATGATTTACGTCTGGGACAACAGTCCATGGACGAGTTCATTAACCGCTTCACCTCCCTGCTTCGTTATGTACCATATATCAAGGAGGAGAAGGTGAAGGTGCAGAGATTTGTGAGCAGTCTACCATCCTACATAAGACAACGTATTGAGTTTGATAATCCCAGAACAATGCATGAGGCGATTCGTAAGGCAAGAATCTGTTACCAGCAAAACAAGCAGAAAGGAGACACTTCAAATAAAAGATGGAATGAAAGAAAAAGCAACAGAATTGCTGGTAATAGCAAAGGAAGTTGTGGTAATGGCAGCAAGGTTACTAGTAAGGGACAGATTGGCAGAAACGTAGCAAGGAGTACCTTTCGGACTAAGCCAAGTGAGAGCAGAATCAGTGAACCACCTGCCAGGTCAGATCTTGAAGGGATGACCAGACCTCCAGTCCAATGTTGGGGTTGTGGAGGCCCACACTACGTGAAGAATTGCCCTCAGTGTAAAGGAGTGGATCAAATATCTCAGATCCAAGAGGCATCAACGGTGGGAGAAGTGGCACGCAACATGCCAAGGATCAACGCAGCCCTGGAGGACCGTCAAGCGGAATACCAGCCGAGCATGGTGGAATTTGAAGGTAAAATTTCCAATTTTTCTATAGCTGTTCTTATTGACCCAGGAGCTACCTTAAGTTATGTTAGCCCAAAAGTAGTAGAACAGTGTAAGCTGTCTTCTGAAAAGTTCAAGAACCCATGGCTGGTACAACTGGCCACAGGAGCTAAAAGAAGAGTCTTAGCCAAAATTAATAACTGTCCTTTCAGCATAGCTGGACAGTCAATTACAGCAGACCTGAATGTGCTTCCATTGGGGTCCTATGACATCCTGATTGGTATGGATTGGCTGGAAAAGAATTGGTCGTTGGTGAACTGCAAGACCAAAACCATTTATTACAAGGATGACTTGGGACAACAGCAAGAATTACAGGGAATTAAACACCCTGTACAGATCCGGCCTATCACTGCCTCTCAGCTAGCTAAGTGTCTAAGGAAAAAGTGTCAAATTTACGCTATTCAAGTTGGTTATGCAAACCAGAAAGACAAAGTATCTGCAATAGACAGCATTCCGATAGTGCAAGAATTTGTGGATGTCTTTCCTGAAGAGGTACCAAGACTGCCTCCGAAAAGGGACATAGATTTTACTATAGAGTTAATACCTGGGGCAGCCCCGGTGTCACGAGCGCCGTACCGAATGAGCATACCCAAGTTGACAGAATTAAAAATGCAACTGCAAGAGTTGCTGGACAAGAATTATATCCGCCCCAGCGTGTCACCGTGGGGAGCTCCAGTACTATTTGTCAAAAAGAAAGATGGAACCCTCCGTATGTGTATAGACTATCGTCAGCTGAACAAGCTCAAGATCAAGAATAAGTACCCCCTGCCTCGGATAGACGAACTCTTCGATCAAGTGAAGGGAACAAAGGTATTTTCCAAGATCGATTTGCGATCTGGTTATCATCAGATCAGAATTAAGGAAGAAGACATTGCCAAAACCGCTTTCATAACACGCTACGGGCATTACAAATTTGTGGTGCTGCCTTTTGGCTTGACCAACGCACCCGCTACCTTTATGTGTTTAATGAACAGCGTGTTTCACAGGTTTTTGGACAAATTTGTGCTGATATTCATAGACGACATTCTGATATATTCTCGTTCCCATGAGGAACATAAAGAACACCTCCGGATGGTGTTGCAAACCCTTCGGGAACATCAGCTGTATGCCAAATTTAGTAAGTGTGACTTTTTCAAGGAGGAAATCCAATATTTAGGCCATGTGATTACCAAAGAAGGAATAGTTGTAGATCCGGAGAAAATAAAGACGATTATGGAATGGCCCATACCCAAGGATGTAGCCGATATCAGATCCTTTATGGGACTAGCTGGCTATTACCGAAGATTTGTGGAAGGGTTCTCAAGGATAGCTTACCCTATCACTTCGTTGCAGAAAAAAGGAAAAGTATTTAAGTGGACAGTGGAATGTCAGCAGAGTTTTGATCGACTGATGCATTTACTCACCACTGCACCCATCTTGAGTATAGCCGATCCTAATAAGGATTACGTTGTGTGTACTGATGCAAGTAAAGAGGGTGTGGGAGGAGTATTAATGCAGGAAGGGAAAGTAATTGCGTATGAGTCGAGAAAATTAAAAGAGCATGAGCAAAAGTACTCTGCGTACGACCTAGAATTAACAATTGTTATTCATGCACTAAAAATTTGGCGCCATTACCTCTTGGGAAGGAAATTTCTGTTGTTAACAGATCACCACAGCTTGACTAATTATTTCAGTCAACCTACTTTGAATGCAAGACAAGGTCGTTGGGCAGATTTCCTAAGCAGATTTGATTTCGAGATCAAGCACTTAAAGGGCAAGGAGAACCGGGTGGCTAATGAATTGAGTCGAAAGGTGCAGTGTTTGTGCGAACTTTCAGTCAGCAAGTGGCGAAATTCTCTGTTTGAATAGATTAAAGCAGCAGCAAATCAGGATGTTGAATACCAATAGATAAAACAGCAGGTACAACAATCAGATAATGAAAGTTTGCAGCAAGGTTATACATTGGACAATGCTGGTATGCTGTACTTTAATAAGAAATTATATGTACCTAATTCAAATAACCTTAAGAACCTGATTCTAGATGAGTTCCATACCAGCCACTATACTGTCCATCCAGGATACCAAAAGATGGTCACTGCACTAAGGAAAGATTACTTCTGGCCTAGAATGAAGAAGCAAGTGATTGAGTACTTGGCCAGGTGCTTAGAGTGTCAGCAGATTAAGGCAGAACATCAGCATCCGGCCGGGCTGTTACAACCTTTGCCAATTCCAGAATGGAAATGGGAAACCATTTCCATGGATTTTATAACTGGTTTGCCTCAAACAAGGAAGAACCATGATTCCATCATGGTAGTGGTGGATAAATTGAGTAAAGCGGCACACTTCATACCCGTGAATTCCACTTATAAAGCGGTACAAATTGCTCACCTTTTTATGCAAAATGTGTTCAGATTGCATGGACTACCAAAGGTAATCATTTCAGATCGGGATGTAAAATTCACATCCACCTTTTGGAGGATGTTGTTTGCTGAGTTGGGAACTCAGCTAAGCTTTAGCACTGCATATCATCCGCAGACCGATGGTCAAACCGAGCGGGTGAATCAAGTGTTGGAAGATATGTTGAGGGCGTATGTGATGACAAAACCAACCCAATGGGAAGAATATTTGCATCTAGTGGAATTCGCATATAACAATGGATATCATACCTCGACACAACTAAGCCCTTTCGAGGTTCTGTATGGGCGAAAATGCCGCACACCCTCAAGTTGGGGTGGCCTGAGGATAAGCTGAGTTTGGGTCCGGAAATGCTTAAAGAGATGGAGGATATGGTGAAAAAGGTGCGTTCCAATTTGAAGGCTGCACAGGATCGGCAGAAAAGTTTTGCAGACAGAAAAAGAAGGTTTAAGGAATATCAGATTGGTGACCACGTGTTTGTAAGGATCCAAGCCAGAAGGAGCACATTGCAATGGAGCGGATGCGCCAAGCTGGCTCCTCGGTACTTTGGTCCTTTCCAGATCTTGGCTAGAGTGGGGCCGGTGGCTTACCAACTCACCTTGCCGAGCCACATTAGAATTCACAACGTGTTCCACGTCTCTGTCCTAAAGAAATATGTATACGACCCTAAACATGTGATTAAATGGCAAGATGTTCGGGTAAGGAATTTAGTCCAATGTTTTGGAACAGGCAGATACGCTTAGTGGAAACTGATTAAATTATTGATTGTCTGCAGGTCGAACCGGAAGGCGAGGTTCTGGTCGAACCACAGAGCATTCTCGACCGGAGAGAAGTGCGGCTGCGGAAACGGGTTATTACCCAAATTAAAGTGCTGTGGCAGCACTACGGGCCTGAGGAGGATACATGGGAAGACGAGGAAATTATGAGGAAAGTTTACCCGGACTTGTTTAATGGGAATAGACATCGGGACGATGTCCAATCCCAGGGGGGGAAGATGTGATGACCCCGTAAAAACATGTAATTATGAAAGTTACTATGGTAAGAAACTTATGTGAATTATTAATTACTGTGTTAAATGATATTATTTATTTTATGAATGGAAGATATTTTAAAATGCTGGCAGTCTCCTAAAGGAGAATTTCTAAAAAAAGAAACAGTTATAAAAACTGAAAAGGAACTAACCCTTCAGCCAGGAAAAGTCCTGGGAAGGGGAAAAATCCCTAGTCTGTGAGGACAGAGGGGAGAGGGAACTGAAGAAAGAAAAAGAGAAAGAAAAGAAGGGTTAAGTCTGGTGAGGACCAGATAACCCTAGCACAACTGTGCAATAGACCTGTTGAGGGCTGCAGGCCTGCAAGACTGCTCGGGGGGAGAACCCAACATAGCGTTGGATCTCATGGCTGGGAGGATAAGAGCAAATCTTTAAATTGCAGGTGAACTTCTGGAGTTATAACTACTGGTGTCTAATAGACCAGGTATGTGTTATTCCTCTGAATTAAATTACTGTTTTGGTATGCTTGGTGTCTATATGGAAGGTATGACTGCACCTGAATATAAGGATTAGATGGGACAACATGTATATAATATCATTACAAGTGTTTAAAAGTGCCTGAGACTGGCTAATCAAACACTAGGATCTATCTGTTATATTATTTGCATAATAATTGTAAAGAAAACTAGCATGATCACTATGTAAGAATAATGCCTGATATCTGTAAAGATAACTGTACAGAGGGAAAGCCAGACACCTGAAGAACAATGATGCATGATAGTTATCTAAGAACATTGCAAGTGCATATAAAAGTCTGATACGAGTAACTGTTAAAGAAAGATTTATGTTAACCGCGTGAAGGGGATACATGTAGTGTATCAGAATAATGCTCAAACCATATTGAAAATTGAAACGTAGTAACAATACTTAGAACCTGAGGGTTCATATCAATATACAGAACATGCGAGAGCGTAAGGTATTTTACAGTCAACCATAAGCAGGGTTCTGTACAAAACTAGCATTATAAGAGTATAGAAAACTGATAAATAACACCTAACAGTCCTTTTCTAATACTTTCGGGGCATGTCGTGAGCCTGTGGAAACGGTTCGTGGTATGGATGAAACCCTCGACCGTTTCCAAAAATGAAACCCTCGACCATCACAAGAGGAGACCCTCGGCCGTTCCAATATGGAACCCTTGACTGTATTTAAAGCTTGAAACGAAATAAATATATTAAACAGGAACAAGTCAAACTAAAGCTGTTTAACATAAAGCACATATCAATGTATCATGGCATTACAGAACTGCCGTAGAGACGGCCATATAGTCGCTATATCCATCCAAACCCTGATAAACTATAACAGAAATTATGCAGACGAAACCCTCGAAAGATTTACGTCTCAGCCTGTTAATAGAGAAACAAAGTATCCATAATGAAACGAGCGGTAAATATAGAACATTGGAATGGAAAAGACTTACAATATTACATTTAAAAGCTCGAACCAATGGAGCATATATATATATGTGCAATGAACAAACTGTAGGCGCAGAAACTCGAATGGAATCATGCATAACATATTGTGCAGGCATACGAAAAAGTTAACCATATATTAACAGTGGATAAATAGCCCGGATGAGTGCCACAAAAATATGTACATTAAATACTCCGAGAACCAGAGTCTAATATGAACTCAGGGCATTCAAAATGGCACATTCCCAAACAACAGAAGCCATGATCTATCTCGTTAGGGTCCGGCGAGGGGAGCCGTGAATCCCTGAATATAAATATACAAATGATAACAAATAATACAACAAAGATTGTAACCAGAGAAGGCGCAGGTACGGGCATGGGAATGCCGACCTCGCATCTCACCTAAGGTTCCGCCGAAGGTGGAAACCCTGAGTCACACATTGAAGAATGCCGTGAGGAAACCCCTTTCAGGCTGAAGGAAACACATAGAAATCTACCTGTTACTTCCGCCTTTTATATTAACCTAACTACTGTATTGTATGCGAAGGGTTCAGTACCTGGAATGTTCCGGCGATGTCATTCCAATCCACTCCTGAGTGGTAAGGGTTTGAAGCGCGCCCTGTACACAAAGATTCAATGGAATTAAACATGAATGTATTAACCCAACCGGTAAACCCAATAAAGAATGCACAGTATTATATCTAATGAAATATACAGTCGAAGCTATGGTTGCAGTGACAGATACCTGTGCTAGCTTTCCACAACCTGGCATAGTTTGCAGGGTTAGAACCGCCATTTGGGAGCGAGGGCTCGGCCTTCCTCCAAGTGCAAATGAACCCGCGAAGAACAACTCGGTGGGCTTTATGAGGCCGATAAAACCTGAAACGATATTGACCCTCAGATCCAAGGAGAGAATCCTCACCGTCCCTTGCATATCAGTTGGCGCACGAACCCGGAAGACTTTCCAAAGTTTCACATGGTCTCTATCCGGCGGATTGACACCTGGCCAGAGTAGGTAAGGCCATTTAGTTTCCCGACCACACTTGGCATGGAAACAGATCGGAAAGCAACCGGTGGCCTTTTTCCGTTGACCTCATTTGAATGGTGAGAATCGTTAAGGATTCGAATCCATAAGTCTTATGATAACACCAAGCTCGGTGATTAATAATCATATGGAAACATTATAGTGGCACGGTTAGTGCTTAATAATTACAAGTAAATATATATATATTGTTATGGTTATTAAGATCGAGTTTATAAGGTCCACGTGAGAATAAGGTTACCACCATATAAAATTATTTTTATTTGCTGTGGAGTGTGACAAAACTAAAGTTTTTTCTTATCTTAAGATAAGAAATCGTTATCGTTAATAAAGTTTTTTTATATTAATATATAGAAAAATATTAAAATGATGGAAATAATAAAGTTCTTGTTTATGATTTTGATAGGCAACAATAAAATATTTTATAAAGAACAACAAAAATATTTTATAAAGAAAATTAATTTTTGTTGACAAAGATTTTATAACAAGTTTTTAATTTAGAAAATAATAATAATATATTTTTAGTAATTTTAGATTAAAATGTAAAATAATATTATATATAGAAATGGTTATGGTTATTAAATTTATATATTAATATGGAGAAAAAAATTAAAATGATTGAAATATGAAGGTTTTTACTATGATTTTTGATAAGCAACAACAAAGTATTTAATAAAAAATATTTTTTGTGAGAAAGATTCTATAATATTTTTTCAATTTAGAGGAAATAATAATAATATTTTACTTCATACCATATGATTATTCATAAATTTATAACTTATATTAAATTTTTAATTATTTATCAATAATTTTAAAATGTAATGTATCAATTTTATTTAAAAAATTAAAATAAATTAAAAAATTTTCTTTTTTATTAAAAAATAATTAGTTCTATTACTAAAATTTTGATCTCGGTGTATGATATTCAATATCTATACATATATATATAATATATATATATATAATTATATATATATATATATAATATATATATATATATATATATATATATATATATATATATATATATATAATATAAACCTCATGGGCACTAGAATTCTACAGATTAAACAAGTTCAACTCAAGTTTTTAAAAATCTCTACTAAATTATGAAAAATGTCATTTTGTTTATAAGTTAAACTACACCTATCATTGTGCTTGGGGACTTCAATGTTAGAAATTCTACCAACGAGGACACTTTATTAAGTAATAACACTAACCCTACTCCCATGTGACTTGATGAGGATTATGACTTAGCTGGTAAATTAAAAAAAAATCTAAAGATATAACCAATAATCTATTTGGTATCAAGTTAATCAAGCTTTACAACTCCCAGGACTTGATTATTTGTAACATGATTAGTAAGTGACCCGCATCTGGCCAAATGAATTGTATTCATGGGCTTGGCAGCAATGTTGTGAACTATGGAATATATGATACCTAGGTTCTCAACCATATTGTTAATTATGACATCTTAGAATACCATGAGCATGATTATGACCACAAACCTTTATCCTTGACCCTAAATATTAATATGCACACTATCCACATGCAAAATAAAGGTGAGAGCCAAAGGAAGACTTGCTTTGGCAAAAGTAAAATAGATATATTCTTAAAAGATTTAATAAGAGATTTAGGTATCTTAATAGATAATGATAACATTGATCACATATACCATAATTTTACTACAACATGTTGGTGTTCAGATATGAATCATGCAATTCTCCCAATTCCACATTAATTGTCAACCCAGGGCTCGACTAGTTATTTCAAGGCTATCATGCAAGGTATATACAGGCCAAAATTTCCTACCAAGCATTGAACATTTAATCATGACATAACAATGTGTAACAACAAGTTATAATTGTAACAAAAAGTTAAGATTCACAACAACACATTGAAATAATTACATAGCAAAGAGATAACACAATAGAAAATAAATCTGCACACATTTCTAATCCAATAGGGCTTGGTTAGGAGAGTGGGCCTAACTCCCTGATCAGGGATGCGGTGAGATCGAGATCTATAAAATAGTCAAACAATCAATAATTGTATTAATCAAAATATCTTTATAGAGGTCTGCTATTACAACTCGAAAATATCTTATATCTCCTAGCAATGGCTTTCCCAACCCCATAATCACTACTTATACATTTCATTAATCAACTGATAGTGCTTAAGATTACAGCAGTTGTCTGCCTACAAATAAATAACGGCGTCTTGAGACACAACAAAATTCAAAGATAACACTTGTGCTGGTCAATAGGTTGATCTGCCGTTGCAGCTGATATCCAAAGATAGCGATGCCAGCTCAATAGTCATCATACGCTAAACCATGCCTTTGAACATCATTCCTCCAAATCTGCATGAAAACTTAATTTAGCAGGTCACTTTAGGCGATAGTCCCCTATGACTACGCTTCATTGATTAACAATTCACAAAGACATGACAATAGGTGCACCTTCATTGTTTAGAATGCAAATCGACCAACAAGGGCATGAAATGAGTTCAGGAAAGGGATAAAAAGGTGGGTAAAAATAGGCAAAATTAGCAACCAACATCTCCCCCCAAGTAGCCTTTCTACATGTCCTCATGCAACTCTTCTCCTGCGTAGATCTATGTTAAAGCCACTATGGTCAACATGGAGTTGTGCAATGTCATAATTTGCATCCATTTCTATTTCGAGAACCTTGTATCCATCTATGTGAAGGAATTCCTTCCACCAATCCTTGTGTACCACGTAAGTTGGTGTGTAGTCTTCAGCTGGCAATGAAACAATGGGAAAATGTAATCTCAGACCCATCCATCGGGTCCCACGGGTCTGAATACATGTGTTATATCATGGTACTCTGTCCAAAACCTGAAAACATTAGGGGCCCTAAAAGGTTCATGTATCCTTACCGTAGTTGAAGATAACACCCATCGTTTCTGACAACCGGCCTCCTCCCAACAAGTAAAATTTTTCTTTTTACACATGTTAGAACACCACTTCTACATTGCGAGCATCTGATCCCTCCATCCTTCTATTCCAAAGCAGGTATGATGTTTGTTAAAAATATTGACAGCCTGACAATGCTCTACCCGAACTACAAGTGGCATGTTTGCTTGGTTCTCTTCGAATGTGTTGAAGGATTTCTTCCATTTAACCTAGTTAAGTGTGAATGATGTGAAGGCTAACAACTGAATATGCCCTACATATGGCACTAGATTGAGTGATTGATCAGTCCTCATAAAATAATCATGCATGTAGAGTTTGCACATCAAGTTTTGGTTCAGAATATTGTGACCTTTCAGGATCCGCACAAATTGTATCGAACCTTTGATCTCATGACTTATCTCCTAATGGATGTTCTCCAAATAGAAGAACAAGTATTATTCATGGAGGAACAAAGAATAACTATGAGCAGGCGGTCAGCACACCATTACTTGCTGCCATAGAGTGAACATTTCATCCTTTTCAACCTTCAGTAGTTGCACCTATTCTTCTAGTTCCACAATCCTTTTCTTCTTCTTTTCCTCTTGCTGTTGTTCCCAAATTCCTCTCACTCCTTCTTGGTGGGCTTCCAAAGGGATAGACCCTCGTTGAAGATGAGATGCAGTAGCCTGCCATTTCTAAATTTCAGCGGTGAAGAAGAATTCCCACGAATCAAACAAATGCGACAATGGTTAAGTTTGTACTATTGCTGAAGTGGTTTCAACTGCAGGATTCACAGCAGCCTGAGTGACATTCTTCTTGTGCTTCTTCACCCATCTTCGTAACACCTTCTTCCTTAACTTAATAATCTCCAATTTTAATTGCATATTTTCTTTGAATTGCGGCCGATACCTTTCTTGGATGGCGGCCCTTCTTTTTGCACACTGTTCAATAAATTCCTGCTTGATAACGACCTCATCCACTGGTCTCATGACCGTTGTTGGATTTGATTGGTTGATGTTGGGAAACTTGTCCACTAGTTCCTGCTTCACCCTTATTTCCTATCTCTTCTCCTCAACTCATGGGGCGGCTCCAACATCTTGCTCCGTAGGTCTTAAAAACTCTATATTTTCCCTAAACAACTCTAGAGCTACTATAGGCCCTTGCGGAGCAACATTTTCAACACCTTTTTCCTATGGCTTCTCTGGCTACTCTATTGTCCAATTATCCTCCTCCATTTTCTCAAAAATTGGTTATGTCTCTTGTGGGTCGATACCAACAACAACGTTTTTTATCTGAAATCAATCTAAGACAATCAATAAGGTATTATAGACTCATGTGCATGGATATGCCTATGTTATTTTATGCAACAGATCGATAAGATTGCGAAATACATAGGCAATGAAGCAGTTAAAGAAAACATAACAGGCAAACTTATAAACATAACAAGTTTGATAAGGAGTTCACCCAATACCCCTCGGCTACGTCTCCTGGTCCAACCTTCAGTGGTGACCTCTCTATTATGTTTTCAAAGCAGAGTTTTTACAACTCTGAGCTCAATTTGAGTCTCACACAGTGATGAGCCCCAATTTTGGTACAATTTGGGCTCATTTTGGCCTATTTTACTTGCTCAAACCATTCATTTTTATTTGCTTATGCATGCATTTCTTAGTTTATTCATGTTTTTTGTAGGAAGAAGGTTAGATACTTTATCTACGTGACTAATTCATTATGATTCCAGGTTTTGGCATTAAAAAGGGAGCAAGAGACAACGAAAAAGGGGATAAGGAGACAATGAGGTGGCACTGCTGATTTTGTGGAGAGATGTCCACGGTCTTGGGACATTCCTCGTGATTCTCACCAAGAACTCCGAGTTCCCATCCATCTCCCCTCCGATCTTAAGAAGTAGCCAGCTGTCCTACAGGAACAACAGTCATAAACTGTTCCACCGGAACAGTAGTTATGACTGACCTACAGGATCCGCAGTTAGACTCTAGTTGGACAGCCAAGCTCCTAAAATCAAGGGCACTTGGTGGATCATCGTTTTTGTATAAGTATGAAGGCCTTAGCCTTAGATAGGTTGTTGAAACTCTCGTATTTCTATTGTAATTTTGGAGCACAGTTCAGTTTTCGTTCCTTTTTGTAAGCCAATTTGGCATGACATCAGATTATGAATAAAGAAGGCAGTTTGTGATCTAGTTCTGAGTTTCTTAAGGAGACTATAGCTCTCAAGTTAGGGCCCAACCTGAGAGCCATAGATCCCCTCTGTTGTAGTGTTGTTTCCATTTCATTTCCAGCAATTTAAGTTTTCGTTTGCACATGCAATTCGAATTACAGTTGGTGATTTGGTTTTCTTATGAGTAGGATAGATTTTGCTTATGATGTAGTTGTTTCCACTTGTTTAGTGTAGTAGAGGATAGATACCATCAATTGGAGCTCCAGCAAAACGGTTGTTAAGGCTCACTGCCATCTCTCTTGAAGATTGGGGTGCAGTCCATAGCTAGCCACCAAAAACACGCATTACTTTACTTGATGATTGCTGTAATACAGTCA